>JAKWJD010001755.1:63210200-63406887 GCA_027705065.1 Solanum peruvianum
GAGGTGATAAAGTCTTTATCTATCTGTCATGCATGAAGGGGCAAACCCAGTATTTGAAGTCTTTCGGTTAATCAATACAAACATATCTCAAATATGAGGTCTAAGCTAAACTTAAAATAAAAGCAGACTTAAGTGGGATTCAAAGTGAGGCATCAAAACCATAAATAAGATCGTACTGACACGACGAGACACTCTAGGACACTTGAATTATATGCTCTGATACCAAGTTTATCACGATCCAAGCCTATACCCTCACGTTGTCGGCATTCAAGAACCATTGTTGGTCTTCAAGCAAAATCTCATCCTATTTGACTACAAGAAGAAGAATAGATGAAGCATACGTAAGCACTAAATTGAAAGAAGCGTTTAAAAGTAGTTTGCTAAATCTTAAAACTTTGTTGAACATACTAAGTATGAATCATAAGGTTAAATAAAATATATGAATTCTCAAAGACTATCAAAAATTGTGTATCTATTATGCCTCTACTATACAACGATGAGTGTAAGGACAAGACATACGACTCCTCGAGAGAACTACCACTAAAAAGTCAATAAAAGGAAGTCCTCCAGACGCAAGGATGCCTAAATCAAAATCTAGAGAGTAGATGAAGTGATCTCAACGGACACTTGGAGGATCCTAAGAACATGTATGTGCATCATTAGAAAGGCAGGTCGAATACATTAGTACATTGAATATACTAGATAGTAAAATTGTTGAATAACAATTAACTGAATGAAAGGATTGGAATTTATAATGATATATACTCAACAAGATTTAAAGAAATAAAGAAGTGAAATTATTAAAACTTCACAAAATACATACTCATCTCTAAACTAAATATAATAATTTATAAAATAAAAAATACACTTTTAACTCTATTTCGTAAATTCTCTAACAAAAAAAACATCATTATGAGCTACGTTATGATACAACGTCTAGCCCATCATTCAAGAACTGTCATATATCCTGGCGGGGTATAGAACATCTCAACTAAGTTGGTCCACTAATCTCTACCCGAGGTCACTTAGGATTCTTCTAAAAAGTATGATATTGTACCCATCTTGGCATACATGGTTTATATGGAATGACTGTTGTATAAACTTATCTCATAGGTGCTCAATACTATTCCAAATAATATGTACTCATTCGCAATGTTTTAAAACATTTTCTTTTTCTGGTTTGAGATTATTGTTCAAATCATCTTCTTAAAAGAGTTAAGTGATCTTGACATGTATGTGAACTCATAAGTCATTTAGAAATCAAAGTTTCTCTTTTAATAATATTAAAACTGATACCTTTGAGAATACATGGTTCATTATGCTTATTTCTTTCTTGAAATCTCTTTTTCCAAAGTGCATTAAAATCATATTGTGATACGATGATTGATGACTCGAAATGTCATATTGCATAGACATTGATGGTAGATCTAGACACCATACTTCTAAAACATTTATGGAATAGTATACTATACATTTTAAAATGTCTTTCTCAAAACTCATCTTTACTTCCTCAAAAACTAAATTTAAAACTTAAAAATTTGCCTTTAAAATGCTTCTCAAAATTTATAGCTGAATTTATCGGGTTCATGAGGAATTATGGACGTGAACGACTCAACTTTGATATCTTAACAACAATATGGAAATTCAATACTCGAAACGCAAGAACTCAAGAACTCAAAACTTGGAACTCAACGATACTACCCATCTAAAGAATATTATATTTGTATGGTTAATGTTAAATTATCGACATGAACAAATCAACAAAAGAAACTTAATGCATAACATATATCAATTCAATAATTAGAAATAAAATTTCAAAAGAATTAAGAACTTAAGAACTCAAAACCAACTCATCTTAGGAATACTCAGATCTAGGGATAGAATTGTAGATTACTCTTTTACTGATTTGAAGTAGATGTAGGGAGTGAGGAGGAACTAGTCAAACTCTATTATTGCCTTAAGTAAATGAAAGAACAAGGTTCCTGAAGAATTTCCAAAAACATGAATAGAAGCCTTGCAACCCTAGCATAAGGAAAACAATCAAAAAACCCTTTCTTGGGATTCTTGAATTAGTTTCTTTAAATCACTATGACGAACAATTATAATTTTCATTAGTCATTCATAATTGTATGGTGGAAACTGAGTTGGAAAGAATGAAATTTTTTGAGAAAAAGTTACCTTGAAGAAAAATCTTGAAAAAGATCGATGGAATCTTGAATAAAGTCTTCTACTTTAAATTTTCCTTAGCGTTTTGAGAGAGCAGAGAATGAGAAATAAGCGATGCAAAATTTACTGTTTTGAGCCTTTAATTTGTCAACAAACTTGTTTAGAGCTTTCATTGAGGTAAAAAGAAAAAAAGACCCCTTTTTAATGTTTATCCATTGGATAACTTGTCACTGCACTGGATATAATTACTAATATGTTAATAATGTTTTACTCAAAACTCTGTTCGATGCAAAATTTATGACGTTGGAAGAAAGATTCAAATATCTTTAACTAAATAGCTATTATGTCACGTGGATCGTTATATTCTAAGTGATACAGTCATTTATAGTTAACCCAATAAAACTCTTTTATTGAATTTCAATTGGAAGGAAAGTTTTCAACTCAATTTTATGCTAAGGAATTTTAGTGACCTTATCATCTATGAAAAACTAGAATCACTCGGTGAAATCTTATTCACAAATAAGAACGGGTCAAATATATTAGTAAACATTTGGGATGTTACAAGATGTCCAATGAAGCAACTTGAAATATAAAATCTCACATCCGGTTAAGAACATCATAAGGCCGATCGATGTAGGAATACACAATAGATCCAAGACGAGGAATATATGCGCCTTCCTACCTATCCTTCACACACTGAGTCAAAATTTTCCACGGTTGCATTGCTATATCGTGAATGGATTTTTGATATGCAAGAAGAACTAAATTAGTTTGATCAAAGTGAAATGTGGACCATGGTCTTCGAATATCAAATTAAAACAGAACTTTCATAGGAACTAGTTAGGTGTGTGGAAACAAGATTGATGACCAATGGTATATCACAACGAAGAAAACTAGATTAGTAGTTCAAGGATACAATCATTAGAAAGTGATAGACTATGATGAAATATGTGATGCAATTGCTTAAATATGTGTGACGAAATGGACAATGAAGACATTGTCAAGAAATATCGATACATTGCCAACGATTCTCTATATTAACTCAATCACCTTTATAATGAATTTTGCGAAAATTCAGAAAATCCCTTGTAACTAATTCGAGCAGAGCCTTTTTTTCGAAATAATTTCATTGTTTTTTTAAAAATTACTTCATTGCTAATTTATGAGGCTTATTAAGATGTCCATTATTAAATTACTATTATTGAATGACAATTATTATTTTTACTCGTTGTAATTACAAAATATATGCAAAGAACACCAACTTTCAAATTAATAAAGCTATAAGTAAAGTGTATGAATTAAAAACAACATCAACTTACAAATTAAAAAAGCTATAACTAAAGCATATGAATTAAAACTAACCGGCATACCTAAAGTAGGCACAACAATTTCAAGAATCTATAGACAACTTAATTATAGAAAAATCATTTTTTTAGCTTTTTCTGAAAGTACCGATGCATGTTAATTCTTATATAATAAAAGAATATAACATACTATTATTTCTTATTCAATATTTTTAATTGAAATTTTGACATTCAAGTAAAAAAAATTTGACATAAATTGATGATGTAATCTTCATACTTAGCATCATCTTTGTTCGTGGAAAAATTCTAATTATATCACTAAATGCACACTTTTCTAAAACATCTTTTGGGATTTTATTAAAATGAATCTAAAAACATTAATACAGTCATATGTGCCTAATATCCATATCAATTTAAAAAAAAAAACAAAACAAATAAATGTGTAGCCCGTCTGAATGGCCTGCGACATACTGCCAATAAGATTTCCTTTTAGCCTAATTCCACCCCACACCAAAAAGAGGATCTTACATTGGATAAAAAAGAATTTCCACCACCTCAACTTATGGATCTTGGACATATATGGCCATGTTTGTGTCTTCCATTCCTCATCTAACAAGAATAATTGCAACTCATCCTATTTACTTCTTTATGTTTTTATTCTTGCTTAAAATGACTATATTTGTCTTTGCAGCTATCTTCTATTCTATGGTGGGTCTTTCCTCTTGTGTGTTGCTTTTTGTGTCTTGTCTTCTGAAAGGATACCTCATGTCGAGGTTCTTGCTCACCTTTGTTCTCTTCTTCTTCCTTTTATCACATCTAATTTTCCTATTTCCGTAGATTGTGCTTCTTAAGAATGAATGAGTAGCTTCAGTCCACCTCTTTAAACTAGTGATGAAGACTCCTTCCAGGTTCAAGAGCTCCTATCTGACTCCAATTCCTTCCTTTTGTCGAGTCCCTTTTTGCTTGTTGTAGTAGACTAGCTCATAAATTTCTTCACATTTTGTTAGGCTCGTGATGTTTTGTAAATGATGTCTCTGTGAAACATTTATGATGTTGTGGCCTTCCCATTCCAATAATGTTCTAGTTTGTGATACTCTAAAATATGTGCAATTTAATTTGTAACTATTTATAATCCATCTCGATGTTGTATCCGTGCTGTTTAAATCCAAAAATATGTAGTTTCCTTTGTAAATATTATTGCTTGCTACGTAGTCTACTAGTTGATTCCCTTATGTCATTATATGGTAGATTTTATTGTTTTTCTTGAATGTTGGGATTGATATCGTCTACTATTTGTATTATGGCAGAAACATTACATGATTTTTTTGTTTTACCTCTCTTTTCACTAGTTACTCTCATTAAAAAAGGCTCCTCTAAATTCAATTTTCTTTTATCTATTTCTCTATATCATTCTATATATAACTATGCCTATGCATTAAATTTATTTACACTCATCAGTATCTATTACTATGTTTTTAAAGTTTCGAGAACTCAAACCTTTCGATTGTTGATTTTCCGCCATAAGATCGAACAATCTAATGCATTGGATCTCTAATCACATAGGTTGGATTACCTTCATGTTTTCTCCCTCATTTCTCATTTTGTTGATTAAAATAGAATAAGCTCTATCCATTGAGTAAAGAGAGGGTTTGCTACAGTTATTCGGGCGGTTGGTGGCCCCTTCGAGAGTTGCGGGTCCTTGCCGCTGCATGAGTGTTAGCTCACGCTTAAAAATCCTCCGACACGAGTCCTAGTCATTGCGCTATGGTCCGTTTCTCGGCTTCGCTTGCGCGATTTGCACTTTTTATTGGTTCCAGCCATCCCCAACCTTAATGAATGGACTTTGAAGGGCTCAGTGAAGTGGTTCGGGTTTTCGGTTGGTTCCCGTTCGCCTTCCCCCCCCCCATAGTCCATTAGTGGGTAGGGTGGTCAACTTAGAGGGCGCCCGCCTCCTCTTCAGAGGTGTCCTCGACAACCTGGAGGTTCTTCGGTCTCCGCTTTTGGGGGCGGGAGTGCTTGGTCGTTGGGGGTTCCTTTTCCTCTACCTATTCAGTTGTGTCAGCCTTGGTCTAACATTATACAACTTGACAATAGTCCCATTCTCGTTGGCCTAGTGATTTTTTCCCTCCAAATTTTGAGTAAGAGAATTGGCCAAATTCACTTATGACTTCACAGAATTCATGTATATAATTTCATCTCTTAAAAATGTTCTATTACTCTTTGTCTCAATCTTATGTAATCACCATATTGAGGTTACTTAACCACTTAACATCATTATCAGTTGACTCCATTATATTTGATTTTAAATCATCAACACAATAGATGAACAAATATAGGATTTTGAATAACAAGACCACATAATGTAGGTGTCCCCCAACTAGCATTTCTAAATAAAAACTTTATCCAATCGTTTAAAGAATTATTTCATCATAATAACCTAAAAATATAAATTCAATTAAACACTATTTATCATCATTAATCTAGTGGTCAGAACAAAAAAATTAATTATATAATCAAATCGAGTTATTAAAAGAATAATATATTTCTTTGCAGACATTTTGAAAACTACATTAACATAGGAGAAAATTTGATTGTCAAAACATAAATACATTTTTTCAACTTGTTCCAATTTGGCATAATAAAAGTAAATAATTACGTATTACCTTCTTCTTTCATGAGTTGAGACCCATTGAGAACAAATAAGCCATGTCTTTTTGCTTGAGAATGCTCAAACCATGAAAATTCAAGCGACCAAATCTTTCTTGCCCAAGCCATGAATCATGTACAACTTCATTTATGAATGTATTGTAATGAAATTGTAAAGGAAATTTTCTTTTTATTATCTCTACTTTTATAATAACTTTATTTGGCTAAATTTTATCATAAATCATGCAATATTTATATCTAAACACAAGAGAATAACTATTTTCCATGAATTGACCAACACTAATCATATTTTCTTCCAAATCAGGAACATTAAGCACATCATGATTTTGCTTAAGCACCCTTTTATGTTGATCGAAAAGGTACCTTTACGTTTTGCATCAACTAAGACTTCATTTCCCATTATAACTTTAGTTATGATGCTATTATTAGTTAAGAGGAAAGCATTTTCATCTCTAGTCATGTGATTACTACAACCACTATCAACATAACACTCATTTATTTTTGTTGAAGCATCAGATTAAGAATAAAAGAAAAGGTTTTCTTCTCTTTCTTCATCTTGTTTTTCACAAAAATTTGCTTGCTTTCATTTCTTGCGCCTGGGATCCTATAATTACTCACAAGGTCATTTTTTTAAAATTTTAAATATTAGTGTAACCTAAGTTAATAAATCAATAGTTAATGGACTAAAGTAATCATTTAATAATACTCTATTCATCATGGATTAAAGTGATTTAAATTGTTTATGGTTTGTCACATTAAA
This sequence comes from Solanum peruvianum, assembly GCA_027705065.1. Taxonomy (NCBI): domain Eukaryota; kingdom Viridiplantae; phylum Streptophyta; class Magnoliopsida; order Solanales; family Solanaceae; genus Solanum; species Solanum peruvianum. Next base: position 63,217,098 of record JAKWJD010001755.1, read on the forward strand.
TATAATTATTTTATTAATTAAATTAATGACTGCAAAAGAGAACTGGGTCAGAGGACTTTACTTGTAGACGAAGAAGGCAGCCACAAGATCTTCATCAGGTAAACTAGTAATATAACTAATTCATACAGTAGATTATGTGTATGTTAACATGTATTACTACCTTGTTAGTTGTGAAAGAAAATACGAAAATTGAACAAAAAATGTTTAAATAAAGTCACTGGTGTATGTATTGAAATTGGGGCTTAGTGGAGGCTTCAGATTATTTATTATCGTTGTGATATTATTAATAATGGGTAAAGTAAATTGAAGTTGGGATTGTGAAGCCATATCATGATGTTACATTATTTTGGCGGCTTTCTAAATTCAAGGGAACAAGAAGAAAACAAAATGTTAATTTTTCATTATAAGTTTATGTGGGGTAGTGTTGTTGAATTTGTGGCAGATAAATTGTGAAGTAATGATAGATGAATGATTGATGTTACTGATTATAATAATCATTGGGAAAAACTTGACATATAGGTATATGTTGATAATATATAGTTTTTTCTTTAATTTGACACTTGGTCAGTCCCTATTTTGCGTTATTTTAAGAATTGAGGGATAAGTTTGAAAAATTTAGATTTGACCTTAGACTGGGAACTTCAAAAATATGGTACCTGAAATGTTAGTTGCCATCAAGATTACGGATTTGATCATAAATTGGGTAAATTATTAGGTCAAGAAATGCATAATAATGTGGGTTGTTTAATTCTTAAACCTTATGGTGAATTTATATACTTGAATAGATTGCATAAATTTGGAAGCTCAACGGAAAGGGAAGACTCAAGACCCGAGTGATTATTCGAGATGCTAAGGAAAGTGTATTTCTAAACTCTTGTTAAGCGTATAAAATAAATGAATTTCCTTGTGTGGTGTTGAGAATGATTTGGAGACTTGTTGCGTATTTGTTGGTATTGTATTCCTTGTTGCAAATTGTGCTTTGTTTTAAAAATGGTTGTTTCCTCATTTTTATTTTGTGCATGTCAGTTGCATTGAATCTGAGACATGGTTGTCATAAGAGTTAACTTATAAGAGGATGTACAATTTCGAGGGTCATATCGCGTACATCGATTGATATTATAGTTTGAGGGACGTATTGTGCACCGCAACGGTTACTATTATCGAGGGTCGTGTCATACGCAGTGACAGATGCATAGACAGATATATTCCCCATAGGTCCCAGACTGAGAGACAGCGTGTGAGTATCGTTAGGGAAGACATGCATCAATATACTTGACATTGCATATCATGGCATTAAACATTTTTATTAGTGATAAACTTGAAGACATGTTTTACTGATATTCTGAATATTTCTCTAGGAAAATTGTGACAGTTTAATATTGAGTTATTATTGAGAATATGAAAAGAAACAGAGTGTGGTTATTGAGTTGTGTGGTTGGTAAACTATGAACTGTTAGGCTGTGGTGTAGAGGTTTAGAGAGGGTGCAAGCAGTACCTATATTTTGTTTACTTAACTCGTGTTTAGAGGTTTTCTTGTTGGGTACCGCGTGGTTTGGTCCTCACCCCTTGCTTCTACAAATTTTTGTAGGTTACGAGCCAGGATCTTCTTGATACCATCCATTCTCTTTGTTTCTGAGGCATCTTGTGGAAGATTGTGAGGTAGTTGCTTGTCATCTCAGTGATCTTTCCTACTCCAGTTTATGACTTTGTTTTTAATTGAAAGAAAACTTCATTTTAGACTCGTATTTTTATTTCAATTTTAATATTTATATTAGAGGCTTGTACATGTGACAACCTGATTTTGGGGATTCAATTAATTTGACTTGTTTTCGTTATACAAAATACTATTGGACTTTTGTTTATTTTTGCACTTTGTTAGATGTTGGGTTTTAGGCTAACTTATCATGGTGGGATAAGATGAGTGCCATCACACCCATTTTTGGGTCGTTACAAAATGGTATCGGAGCCTAAGTTCATCGGTCTCACGTGTATATAGATCGAGTTTACGTATAGTCTAAAGGATCAGTATGAAGACGTTTGTACTTATCTTTGAGAAGCTATAAAGACTATTAGGAAACATCCTTTTGTTCATTCTTTCTCATCGTACGTGGTTACCTTCTTTAGTACTGAGTTGTTGTATACTCTTTTGACAGATGACGAGGACTAGTGCTAATGTTACTAGTGGTTAAAGGGAGATACTTCCTGCGGCAGTTGTTGAGTCCCAAACTAGGGGTAGGTGTAGGGCTCGAGGTAGAGGTCTTCTATTGGTATGACACTAGCCTGAGGTGCTGGCCGTGGAGCAGCACCAGTGAGAGGTCGTGCTAGAGGTCTCTCTAGAGCCTCAGATTGATGATAGAGAGGACCAAGTTACTCTAGAGCCTGCAATCACATCTTTGCTTCAGAATACATTATTGAGGGTGTTAAATATGTTGGAGTTATTTACTCAGACCCAAGAGCAGTAGCAATCTCCCATTGTTCAGGATGAGGTGGACAGCTACAAGTGGATCACGCGGTGCATAATGATGTTGCACCAGCAAGTTGGGCTAAAGTTGCATCGTTGTTTTTTTCTAAGAGAGTATGAGCCGCGTAGGTTTGAGAGATTTTGAAATATGGACCCACCTCAGTTTTAGGGCGGGAAGACAGAGGACGCTCATGAGTTTCTTACTACATGTCGAGACTTACTAAAGGTGGTTGGATTAGCTGAGTCACATGGGATTCAATATGCTACAGTCCATCTTCGTGGGCCAGCGAGAGAGTGATGGGGACTTATTTGGGAGGTTTTTCCAGTTGGATCCTCCAATGACTTTGTAGTAGTTTTCTAGTGCATTCACTGATCGTTTTATCCCTTGGAGCGTGAGAGAGTAGAGTCGCTTGAGGTTTGATAGTCTGAGACAAGAAGGTTTATCGGTTACAGAGTATAAGGCGCGTTTTTTCCAATTGTCTAGGCATGCGTTGGCCATTATTCCTAATGAGACAGAGACGATCTGCAGATTTATGAGAGGATTGACTTTCTCAATCAGGCCAGCTATGTTATGGGCATCTAGAGAGGTGGCTTCTTTCAACTTCATTGTGAGAGCCACCAAAGATGAGAAATTGATGATGAGAGAGGAGTTTGGGACCCAAAAGGGCCCGTACATCAGGTCAGTTTCATGGTGCCTCATCTGCAGGTAGAGGATCATAGAGAGTGAAATGTTCATTTAAGAAACGAGGACCTATTCATGCATCTTTGCCGACAATTGAGGGTGGTCATACATCTAGGGGTTCTTATAGCCCGGGTCATGGCTTGTACGCTTCACAGAGTTACCTATAGGGTTAGGAAATTATAGTTGGTTTTCACGGTCCACACAGTAGTTCCTAGGTCAAAGATTTTGCTCTACTTGTAGAGATCCCAATCACCTTATGCGGCAGTGTACTTCTCGAAAGGGTTGTGGTGGGCCTCAACCTAATTCTTCATTTTAGACTAGACCACCAACACCACAGAGTAGAGGTCGTGGCATATTTTCTATCATGTAGAGGTGACAGAGTTTCTAGTTGTGGTGGTGCAGCTCAGTTGAATTGGGGTAGAGGTACAACCCAGGTTGGAGGTTGATGAGAGGGATACTGTTATGCTTTTCCAGTGGAGAGCTCTGATGTGGTTATTACAGGTATGGTCACACTATGTCGTTGACCTACGTTTGTATTGTTTGATCCAGGGTCTACCTTATCTAATGTGTCTACCTATTTTGTTGCTGAATTTGATTAATATGTGATATAATGAATGTACATATTTGTGTTTCTACACCCGTAGGTAAGCCCTTAGTGGTGGAACGAGTGTATCGATCCTGTCTTATTTCTTTGGCTGGGTATGACACTTGGGTAGACTTAATCATTCTTGGGATGGTAGACTTTGATGTTATCTTTGGTATGAATTAGCTTTCTCCTTATCATTTTGTTCTTGATTGTAATGCTAAGACTGTGACATTAGAGATGCTTGGTGTTCTAAGGGTTGAGTGGAATGGTGTTAGTGGTCCTTATCATAGCAAGGTCATCTCTTTTATCCATGCTCAAGTATTGGTGGAGAGAGGGTGTTTGTCTTATTTAGATTTTATTCGGGATACTAGTGTTGAACCACCTCCCATGTACTTTGTTCCCGCGGTTCATGAGTTTCTAATATATTTCCTTCTGATTTTCTAGGTGTTCCTCCTGATAGGGATCTTAATTTTGCTATTGATTTTGAGTCGGGCACTAAGCCTATTTCTATCCCTCCATATCGTATGGATCCAGTACATTTGAAAGAATTAAAGGATCAGTTTTAGGATTTATTGAGTAAAGGTTTTATTCGCCCTATTGTATCACCTTGGGGTGCCCCTGTATTGTTTGTGAAAAATAAGGATAGGACTATTAGGATGTGTATTGATTACAGACAATTGAACAAGGTAACGTCGAAGAATAAGTACCCTCTTTCGCGTACTGATGACTTATAATATTAGATGTAGGGAGCATATTGTCTCTAAGATTGACTAAAGGACTGGGCATCATAAGTTGAAATTGGGGCATACGATCCCTGAGATATCTTTTCGGACCTGGTATGGCAATTATGAGTTCTTAGTGATGTCCTTTGGATTGACTATGACCCTTCAACATTTATAGAGTTCATTAATCGGTATTTCGACTATACCTTGATTCTTCTGTATTTTTTTCATCAATGACATCTTGGCTTACTCTAAAACTGAGGGGGACCATGTTCACACTTCATTATTATACTTCAGAGGTTGAGAGAGAAAAGTTGTATACTAAGATCTCAAAGTGTGAGTTCTGCTTACTTCTATAGCATTCTTGGGACACGTGATGTCCAAGAGGGTATTAGAGTAGATTCAGCAAAGTTTGAGGCATATAGAGGTTGGACGCGACCTACTTCACCTACTAAGATTCGGAGTTCTTGGGATTGGCAAGCTATTATTGACTATTTGTTCAGAGTTTCACTACTATTGCAGCTCCATTGACTAGATTGACTCGACAGGATGTGGGTTTTTAGTGGTATGATGAGTGTGAGCGGAGCTTTCAAAAGATCAAGACTTTGTTGACTTCACCTCTGTTGTTGACCTCTACCTGAGAGAGTTGGTAGACTTTATAGTGTATTGTGATCCTCCAGGAGTTGGATTGGGTGGTGTATTGATGCAGAAGTGGAAAGTGATTTCTTATGCTTCTAGGCAGTTGAAATCCCATAAGAGGAACTACCCTACTCATGATTTTGAGTTGGCAACTATGGTATTTGTACTTAAGTTTGGGCGGCATTATTTGTACGGGGTGCAATGTGAAATCTTCACTGATCATCGTAGTCTTTATTATACCTTTAGTCAGAGAAAGGAGATGGCTTGGATTGCTGAAGGACTATGATGTGACCATTCTGTATCATGAAGGGAAGGCTAATGTTATGGCCGATGCTCTAAGTAGGAAGACTCCTAGAATGGGGAGTCTTGCAGCGCTTAGTCTTGAGGAGAGACCAATGACTAGAGATGTGTAGATATAAGCTAACATTGTTGTCCGTTTGCAGATTTCAGAAGAGAGTGATGGGATGATTGCTTTTATTCAGGCTCGGTCTTCTTTAGCTGAGCAGATCTGTGCACACTAGTTTAATGATGAAAAGTTATGTCTCATTTGAGACAAAGCATTGATAGGGGAAGGCTAAGTAGGTTGTCCTTGATTTTTATGGTGTCTTGAGGATTCGAGCCAGGACTTGTGTTCCCCAAAAAAGACTATTTGATTAGATTGATTCTTGAGGAGGCCCATTACTCTCGATATTCCACCAAATTGGAAGCGGCGGAGATGTATCATGATCTGAGTCAGCATTACAAGTGTGTGGGTGAAGAAGGGTATTTAAAACTTTGTTTCGAGGTGTTTAACTTGCCAGCAACAGTGTGAGTACCACAGCCCTGGTGTGTATCTCAGAGGATGCCTATTCCTACTTGGAAGTTGTGCGTTTGTCTACCGCAGTGGCTGGTTATGACTCTATTTGGTTCGTTCTTGATTGGATGACCAATTCTTCCAACTTTATTCCGTTTCGGGTGAAGTATACGCCAGAAAAGTAAGCGAGGTATATATCAGTCAGATTGTGTGACAACATGGAGTACCTGTTTCTATCATATGAGTTCGAGGTTCACTATTTACTTCTCACTTCTAGAAGGCATTACAACATTATCCAGGTACCTAATAAGATATGAGTACAGCCATTCCCCCTCAGATAGATGGTCAGTCTGAGCGGACGATTCAGGTGTTGAAAGATATGCTCCAGACATGTGTGATCGATTTCAGAGCTACATGGGATCGAAATTTACTCTTAGCGGAGTTTACCTATGATAATAGTTATCACTATAGTATCCAGATGGCCCCATTTGAGGCGTTGTATGGCAGACGATGTAGATCCCTTATTGGTTGGTTTGATTCGACGGAGATGGAATCTTTGGATATAGACTTTCTTAGAGATGTTATGGATCAAGTCTGTATGATTCACTTTAGACTGTTGACAGCCCAGAGTTGACAGACGAGTTATGCAGACAGGAGAGTTAGATTATTAGTGGTTATGGAGGGTGATCATGTTTGGCTCCGGGTATCACCCATGAACGGAGTGGTGAGATTCGGAAAGAAGTGAAATCTTAGACCTATATTCGTTTGATATTTTGAGATTTTGAGCCGAGTGGGAGAGGTTCCGTATAAGTTGTCCTTGCCACCTGTTTGTCGGTACTTCATCCTGTTTAGCATGTCTCTATGCTTCGGAAGTATATTCCGGATGAATCTCATGTGCTTTCACTTGACTCTATGGAGTTGGTTCCAGACATAACATATGAGCAGGATCCATTATCTATATGTGATAGGGAAGTTCGCAAACTTAGGACAAAGGAGATTACTTTAGTGGTGGTGCAGTGGAAGTACCGATCAGTGAAAGAGGCAACTTGGGAGACAGAGTTTGACATGCATGGCATATCTCCTTAGCTTTTTTAAACTTCAAGTACTTTCTTTTACTAAATGTTCGAGTACAAACATGATTTCTATTGGTGGATAATATAATGACTCATGACGTTATGTTGTAAATTTTAAATATTATTGTAACTTGAGTTAATAAATAGATAATTGATGGACTAAAGTAATCTTTTACTAATACTCTATACATAATGTGTTAAAGTGAATTAATTGTTTTGGATTTGTCACGTTTAATACATAATCATTTTATAAAGTAAATAAGAGAAAGAAAAAGAGAAAAGGGTTGGAGAACATTAATTGTAGACAATGAAGATTCCACAAGATCTTCATCAGGTTAACCACTAATATGTCTAATTCATATAGTGGCTTATGTGTATGTTAAAAAGTATTACTACCTTGTTAGTTGCAAAGAAAATACAAAAAATTAACAGCAAATGTTGTAATAAAGTCAGTGGTGTATGTATGAAATTGGGGCTTAGTGGAGGCATCAAATTATTTATTATTATTCTGATAATATTAATAATGGGTGTAGTTAATGAAAGTTAGGCATTATGAATCCATATGATGATATTACATCATTTTGGCGGCCTTCAAAATTCAAGGGAATAAGAAAAAAAAAAAGTTAATTTTCATTATAAGTTAGTGGGTGCAGTGTTGTTTAGCTGGTAGTTGATAAATTTGAGAAGCAATGATAGGTGAAATGATGGATGTTAATGATTATAATTATCACTGGGAAAAACTTGACATATAGCTATAGGTTGATGATATATTTTTTTCATTAATTAAATACTTGGTCAGTCCGTATTTTGCGTTAGTTTTAAGAATTGAGGGATAACTTTTAAAAAATTAGATTTGACCTTAGACTTGGAACTTCAAAAATATGATACCTTAAATGTTAGTTCGCATCAATATTATGGATTTGATAAAAAATTTTGGTGAATTATTAGGTCAAGATTAAACACATAATAATGTGGGTGTTGTTAGTTACAAAACCTTATTGTGAATAAATATACTTGAATAGATTGCATCGATTTGGAAGCTCAACGGAAAGGGAAGACTCAAGTCCAAGAGTCATTACTCAAGTGGCTAAGGCAAATGGATTTCTAAACTCTTGTTAAGAGTGTCAAATTCATGTATTTCCGTGTGTGGTGTTGGTAATGATTAGGAGACAGGTTGCTTATTTGTTGGTGTTGATTCTTTGTACCAAATTGTGCTTTGTTATCAAAATGGTTATCTCCTCATTTTTCATTTGAGCATGCCACTTGCGTTGTGTCTGAAATGGTTGTGATAAGAAGTAAGTGATAAGATTATGTACCATTTCGAGGGTTGTATCGCGCGCCGTGATGGATATTATATTTTGAGAAACGTATCATGCACCACGAAGGTTACTATTATCAAGGTCGAGTCGTTCGCTGCGATAGATGCATGGACATAAATGTCCCCCATGGGTCCCAGATTGAGATACAACGGGTGTGTATCGTTAGGGAAGACATGCATCACTATACTTAACATTGCACCTCATGACATTACACATTTTTATTATTGATGAACTCGAACGCGTGTTTGCTGATCTTGTAAATGTTTCTCTGTGAAACTTGTGACTGTTGAATATTGAGTTGTTATTGAGAATATGAAAATTGATAGTGTGGTTATTGTGTTGCGTGTCTGGTAAACTTGAACTGTTAGGCTTTAGTGTGGAGGCTTAGAGAGGGTATAAGGAGTACCCGTATTTTGTTCACTCAACTTGTGTTTAGAAGTTTGCTTGTTCGGTACCGCGTGGTTTTGTACTCACCCCTTGATTATACTTATTTTTGTAGGTTACGAGCGTGGATCTTCGTGATACCTTCCATTCTCTTCGTTTCCGAGGCATCTTATGGAGGTAGTGAGCTAGTTGTTTGTCATCTCAGCGACTTTTCTACTCCATTTTATGAATTTATTTACTTTGAAACAACTTCGTTTTAGACTCGTATTTGTATTTCAATTCTTATATTTAAATAAGAGGCTTGTACACGTGACATACTGGTTTTGGGGATTGAATTAAGTTGACTTGTTTTCGTTATAGAAAATACTATTGGACTTCTGTTTATTTCAGCACTTAGTTAGATGTTGGGTTTTAGGTTGACTTGTCTTTGTGGGATAACACGAGTGCCATCACACCCATTTTTGGTACATGACGGATCCTTCTCAATGTGACAAACTTTTTACAAAAGTTACACTAGGCTTGCCTTTGTGACAACATTTTTCTGCAGTGGGATTAGTCTTTTTGCGAAATTTACAAAAAAGACTTTAGTATTGTCACCTTTTTTAAAAAACATTTTGGAAGAACCATTTTAATCGTTCTTTTTTTTTTTGCTTCAAATTCTTATTCTGTTGATTTCTTGAGAAAATTTGAGAATTCTCATTTGTTCTTTACTTGAAAGTCGTCTCTTTGGATTGATCTTCACGAAAAAATCTTCGCTTCCCGTGTGCACGAAATGATCTGACTAGCTCTTTTATAGAAAGTTTATAAAGAACTTTCGTCTCCTCTGTTGTAGAAACAATGTACTCATACTTTTCTACGTCACTAATTAGATTTTTTTTCCACAACTTGTTGGTCAGAAATTATGTAACCACGATTTCTCATTTCATTAACAGTATTCAAGACTCTTGTGCAGTATTCATCTATTTTTTTTAGATTCTATCATCTTCAAATTTTGAAACTCTCTTCTAAGACTTTGAAGATTTATAGTGCGTACATTTTCGTCACCATACACTTCGATTTTGAAAGACTTCCAAGATTGCTTTGCCGTCTCACAAACAGAATATTTTGCAAAATATGCTTTTAAGACTCCTATTTGGATTTTACTCAAGGCTTTTGCATCTTTACGGTACTTACCCTTTGGATTTTTCATCTCTGCTACTGAAAATTCAAAATCATTTTCTGTCTCTTCATAGACATTTACAACAATATTCCACAAATCATCAGCTTTTAGTTGTGTTCACATTTTTATCTTCAAGTATTAAAAATCCATTCGGTCAAACAACGGAGTTAGAACAACTGAAGAATCAACAATTTGATTTTTTTAGATGTCATATTTTTTTCCTCACAAAATCCAGATTAAGAACGAAAATATGCTATGATACTAAATTTGTAGGAAATATAAAAGGAAATACTATCATTAGAGAATGATCAAGTTTATTATAGGCTACTTAAGGCCACTTGAGATGATCACAATCACCAACTAGATACGTATATTACAAAATTCTAAAAGACTTCTTGAGAAACAAAGAGATAATATGAAAATACTAAACATCAAGGTGTGAAGTGAATGCATTAATTCAAACAAAGGGAAGAATAATAGAAAGATTAAACTAGTCAAATCAATCATTATAATATTTATACCCTACTTTACGCATTAGGCAAATTAAAACAAAAAATGGAATAAAAGTAACAACATATTGCCAATGAAATGCTATTTTTTGAAGGATGAGATACTTCAAAAATATTATTTCTTCCCTTCTAATGATAATTCATATTTTAATTTGTGATTTTTGTTATTACTCAATAACAATCTATAGCTAGACTACTAATCTTATATAAAGAGATCTCAAACGAAGACCAATGAAACAATTCAATTCTGACTTTTACGATAATGCTTTCCAATTTACAAGAAGTTGTTGCTGGCAATTCAACTCTCACTTATTGTTCTAACTTATCTAATATGGTAAACTATTACAGAGTAACTACATAATTTTAAAATTAACTACAAACACTTTATGCTCTAAAAAATAGATTTACACACAAGATTTGAACTATAGATGAATAGCAGGCATTGCAAGTTTTCCAGTTTTAGTTTTGATATAAATATACCTATCAGAAGTCCCAACATACACTATCAAAATTACAATGAACTTAGTAGATACTGAAAGAAAAAATCAGTTACAAAAGCATAAAAGGATATTGTCCAAATACATTCAGCTACCTCTTTGACATTTTAAGACAACTTACTTTAACTAAAATTATCAAAGAGAAATTCAGGAAGAGCTAAAGAAACAACACAAATCTCTTTAACTTACCCTTCTACCCTATGACAGGGGATTCTTAAAACTAGCTGAGATCAACAATATGTCCTTTTCTCAAATAAATTGAAATTAAATCTTAAATCTTATACTACTAGGAGGCATTAATCAGTACACATGATTTCATAGCATAATAATTCTTAAAAATAGCATAAACACTCAAATTGCGTCACCCTATTCCTTATTTCTTCGAGAGATATAGGATTTTGTAGTGTAATGTCTCTGCAACATACTTCCTAGTGTGATGATTGTAGGACAACGCCAGAAAAAGTGGAGTTTTGAAGGCTTTCAATAGTATCAAAACAACCTTTGGTTCAATTTATGAAAGTGTTTGATAACACCATTAATAGTTGTAGACATGTAATCACAAACGAAATTAAGATATAATCTCACCTCATCAGTAATTGTAAATATAGAGTACTTAATTAGCTTATAGAGTAGTGAAAAACCATTTGAGAGAAAGTTGTAATCATATTTATCTTATAAGATGAGTAGATTTGTGACATTCAACATAGAAACTTATATATTAATCCTCTCATCTTTTCAAGGAATAAGATAGTTTTACAGAAAAAATACAAGAAATTATAATTTCAAGATTACAATTGAAAATAAAAAGAAAAAAACAAATCTCTTCAGGCCAAAGCACGAACATCTAAATCTTTGAAAATATTCAAGCCCACTGCAACAAATCTTTTTCACCGGTCCTCTTGTAGTACTTCTTAACTTTTCACCTCTAGGATACAACAGTTTTACACAAAGTATAACTCAACAACTCGGGGAAACATTTGAGTCCAAAGCTCCACAAAAAGAACACGTCCCTTCAACTGATAAGAACAATCTTTTAGACTAACTCTTTCACTCTATATTTTCTTCTATATTGTGTGTTACAAACAACATAAAGGCAATCACTACTTATACTAAAAGTCTTCCTAGGAATAAATTGGAACATAAATAAGTGGTAAATAGTTGAGATAAATGGTCATAGGAATTTCATATGTGTCATGACCGGAGTCTAGACCCCAGATGAGACCGGCGTCGTTGACTTCTCAGAGGTCACAGACAAGCCTACATATGTCATCGTTGCTTAATATTCATTTAAGACATTATACTTAAGCATATGCACGTTCACAATCAACGATATAATATTAAGACCATCAAATGAAAGAAATAATTCCACACTGCATTAAGTGTATACTTGCAAAAATGGCACCAATACAATGTCTGGAATAAAATGAGAAAGAAACGCTAGTGGAACATATTCTAATAACTAACACGTATATCTATGCTAGAATATAAAGGCAAGTAGCCTCAAAAGAATGAGGGTCTACCAAATCCATATGAATGCTCCACGTCCAGATAGCTGCAACGTCGTACTATAAGCTTTAACGTCCACATGTGCCTCAACCTTAAAGTAGATTTGTATGGTATTAGTACACACTTGTACTTATTATGGGTATATTCAAGCACACACCAAGGACATGCATGATTAAGGAGATCTCTTTCCTATCGATATGAATTATGGAAAGTCAAGTCAGTGGACTTGCCAATTTCATATTAGGGAAGTCATGCCATGAGATTAATATGCATCATCATACTTATCATTTTGCAAACATCACATCACATATCACGTAGTTCAAATCGATATTTCATATGACATGAGACCTTGGAATCATGGCCTTGACATTACAACTTCCCAAAATGAGGGATGAACATATGGGACCTCAACTAGGGAGCCTTTTTTCGAAAACACAGTGTCTGCTTCATTCATTCATAAGTACATATTTTCATTCATTCACATACTATTGCAATCACTAGTAATACCTAGGATGTAGTTTAAGACTCTGATCGGGTTTGATTTGAAATGACCAAGAATAACCTAGTGTCATTACTTGGGTCAAACTCATCTCTTGATTATCCAGTCCTAACACCTTATGTATCATTCTTTTAGTTAAGTGCATTCATTGAGGTTAGCCTCTTTCTTTCTTTGGAAACATTAGCCTTAACCGACATAGATCATGTGAGCATTATGAAATACAGTGTTAATCAATCCCTACATCCAAAAGAGGTGGAACATAAGCCAAAGTGAACAAAAACCTGCTAGCATGTCTAGGGAATCGAACCCTGCTAGATCCCTATATTAGCAATATAAGTTCAAAGACTAGGATACATAAGGAGTCCCATACCAGGCATGATAGACAGTCTCATCTCATTCGTCTTGCGTGAACATCCGCCCTTCCCTAAGGAAGGCATCACCTCTCATGGCTAGACTATCGGTGCTCAGTGTAAAGTTCCATTATATTCAACTCATACATCATGGAAGCTGGCTTCTAGCACGAGGACATCATTTTTTTTTAGATGATTTCTCATCTTATCATTAGTATTAAGTATGCATTATCTTCAATACATTCATTAGAGTGTTCATAGAGATTGGTCTCTTCATTAACTTTACACTCTCATAGGTGAGCACATTTTAGTAACATTTACTTAGGGTCAATTGAGATTACTCTCATCTTTCACATTAGCATGTTATAATATTGTCACCTCATTCATTCACTTTAGCACATTTGGTTTGCATAATTACTCACCCTTTACGTGAATGTTCATTTCATCATTTGTCAATGCACTTGGTAATTTAGTGTGTTTCAAACTCTTATTTAACCAATCAAGGGTTAAATCATTTAATTACATACATCTTACGTCATAAATTTTAAACGTATCGTAGACTTACGAATGCACACATACAAGCCATAAGGCTTCATTCATATTTTGTCTAAGTGATTCATGTTTACCCAAGATTATATGGTACAAGACTTATTCATCTTGTAGATATGCCAAGATATTGATTTCGATCTTTAAAGGCAACATTCATTAAATATTTACTTATGTATGAATTATGTGTCAATACGGAATTGGGCAAGGGAACCTGATTTCGAATCCCTTGGAAAATACTTAATCTTATTTTAAATTTGATAATTGCATTTTTCAGATTTGGGGGACCGTAGTTCGATCCCCATCAACCCCATAATGTTTCCTTTCTTTTTCTCCTCTTCTTTTTCATTTAAGTCAAGGAGGTTGTGGGTTCCATTTCCCACAAGCTCATTTTTATTCTTTTAATTTATCTCTTAACTTTCTCACCTATCCAAGAGGTTGTGAGTTCAATCCCCACTCTCCACATTTATTTTCTCCTTTATTTTACAACTGACTCTCTTATCCATTCAAGAGGTTATGGGTTCAATCCCCACTCACAACATCTATTTTTCGTTGTAGTTCTCTCACAAAATTTTTATGAAATTTTGATTTATTGACGTCATGGGTTCAATCCCCAGTGACCTCACATTTTAAATTTTTTTTGTACTAAGCTCATTTTTTTAACAGTTGGCCGATACTACAATTTCCAGCATGCTGGAAATTTAGTCTATTTCAATTCATTTATGTCTTATTCATTTGTTGATTTTTTGGTATCATTCATGTGATGATGTCGTGGGTTCAATCCTTAGTGATCTCACTTATTTTACATTCATTTTTCATTCCATTTTGTTCCATTTTTGTTTGGCCGAACCAAACCTACCAAATGCTTGAAATTTGTTCACTATTTTAAGCTTCTCTTTATCATCATTCATATGTTAATTCTTAAGGTATTTCGTGGATTGTGCATTTTTAAGTGTAATCTTTTTATATTTATATTTAGCCAAAAATTACCATTAAATCCAGCAACATCAAACCACTTTTACAACTCATGATTTACACAAACAGTCACACATACATTTTAACCATAAAAACATGTAATTTTTCACATACTTTCGGTTGACATAATTTAACATGCTTACAATTCCAAACAAATAATCATGAACATATTGTTATGAAATCACACTTCATACTTAGACTACTGGAAAACAAACCAACAACATGATCTCTAACCTATTTCACATTGAGATCAAAGGGATACTAGGGACAAGGAGTTCGACAAGAATGGGAAAAACCCAAGTTTCAAGATTTATTGAATTCATGGGAAAGAAAATTATCTTGGAGAAAGGAGTTCGGAAGATAAACACATACTTGATTTTAACGTTGTTCAACAGTTGAACTTGTTTCCCAAAATATACCACCAATTCACGTCCAGCAACAAATCTCACACCTTACCCAACTAGAAATTTTGTTAACTTTTTGTTTCTTAGATTATCTTGATCGTTTGTATTTTTTTAATTTCTTGAAGTGTGAAGACCTTTTGTTTTGTTTTCTGTTTTGCAAAGAAGAGAGAAAACGTGAAGTTGAGAGAGAGGCAGAAGTGAGAGATAGATAGATATTCATGAAACAGAGAAGTGTGAGGTAGTGTCCCCTTAGAACTAGGACTTGTTGGCAAGACTTAGTCAAATTAATTTATAATTAATAATTAATAAATAAAATCTGATTTTCCCTTTTTTTGAATAACCCATTAATTATTAATTTATTAAAATAATCTACCAATTCAAATAAAACAAATTGAATCATTGCTCCCACCTAGGTTCTAACCCGGGTGGAGCAAGATTTTGCTAAAAAGGCAATTTCGTCCCTTTCTACCAAAATTTTCCTCCAACTTATTAATTTAATAATTGATTACATATTTAGGATATATATGATACTAACCTTAGCCTGGAAAAAGACTAATTTACCCCTAGACCCTCCAAACTTAAGATTTCTCATTTTTATGTCCGGTTAAGACTCATCCGAGTAAGTCTTCATATTTGGGAACCCTACATGGCTGGAACCAACTTTTCTTAGCTCAATAACTCCCAAAGTTAGTTGGCCTGGCTGTCGCAACGTTTCATAGGTCTGGTTCTACGCAAATCAATCTGTGTGAGATCGATATAATCGTAGGCAATCTAGCCACATTAAGCATTACTTAGCATATCCATTTTTAGGATTTTTACATTCCCCCCCCCCCCTTAGGATCATTCATCCCCTAATGACACTACTAGCTATCTAGCACAATGCCAGTCATAACATAACATCAAAAACATGCATTGGTAACTGAACCAATTCTGCACATTGTCTTACCACATAAACTATTAGGAAATACTTGTATGTATATTCTATCAGTTCTTACATTTTTTCCTACAGGTGTACCAACCACTATAGGAAGATGCAATACTTAAGGCAATATCTGAAGGGTGAGATCAAGACAAGGAGTTACAAAGGAAAGCGTAGACCATGGATAATGTAACGCATAAACAGAAGCTGAAAATACTTGCATCATATTTGTGACGACATCACCGGAGTTTTCATGCTCCTCCATGCCCTTCAGGGCATAAACCTTTTCCTCTTAGGAGGCTCGACTGCTGCTGCACCCTGTGGTTTAGGCGTAAGCTGAGCATTACCTCCAACCTCACCCCTGCTCTATGCTCAGTCCTTGACAATGTGCTCGTTCTTTTTGCAACCGAAGCAGGCATTAGTGCCCTGTCTGCACTCTCCACTGTGATAACGGCCACACTTGGCACACACTAATTTGGGATGCTATATATAACCTTCATTTCCCTTCTCGTGCTCGGGTCTGTATTCTTTAGGTGCTACACTCCTCTTAAAGTTAGAGTTCCCTGAACTCTGATGGCCCTTTTTGAATCTGGGCTGCTCACGGTCGCCGAAGTTTTTCCTGTTGCTACCATTGCTAGGACATGCCTGATCAGAAGGCTTAGACTTTATATCATCAAAGAAACCCCTCTTCTTACAGATGTCGTCGACCTACTGGACAGGCACCATCAACCTGTAGAGGTCCATGTTATCGTGGAGCATCGCAGCCCAATACTGTTCCTCAAAATATCCGGTGATTACTGTGATGAACCCGCTCATCTCATCCCTGTTGTTAGACACAAAGGAAGTGGCATACCTGGACAGTTTAAAAAACTTCAAGGAATACTCCGTGATTGTCATAGATCCCTGTTTAAGGTTGATAAATTCCTCAACCTTGGCCTCTCTCATCTCCCTGAGGAAGAATCTCTTAAGGAAGGCTGTCTTAAAATGATCCCAAGTTACCAGAAGTCCGCTCAATGCTCGACTATCCTGCCACATCTTGCACCAAGTCTGTGCAACATCCTTGAGCTGATAGGAAGACACCTCAAACTTCTCTGTATGGTTGTCCCCCATGACAACCAAAATCTTATGCACCTCGTCCATAAACTCCTAGGGATCATCTGCAGTCTTGGACCCTGTGAAAATAGTAGTATTCATTCTCGTGAAATCTCGTAGCCTATCTACCATGCTACGTACCGGTGGTTCCTTCCTTTGAACATTCTGTTTGTTTGCCTGGGCCGTCATATCCTGACCCTGCATGGTGATGGCCTGATCTATCTGAGCAAGAGCAGTCCACACCTCCGCATCAATCAACCCTTTTGGATTAACGGGCATGGACACTCCTTCAGCTGGAGCCTGGGGTAGATCTTGGTTACCCCCAGCAGTCGCTCCTTCTCTCCTTTGACCAACGTTCCTCCTAGTATTAATTTTTTGAAAACAATAAGGATTGATGTTAGGCACCCCCATAACACCAAGAATTAAGACATTAATAAAAGGCACGATAAGATTAGAAGAAGGGAATTTTTCCTATGTATCATGCAGTCTGTATTTCAGGACAGTGGTGAACTTCACTACCATGACTTAGAAACTACTCAATGTGGTTGATGTGAACTTATTATCCTCGGAATTTAACCTAGTGTTGTGATACCAAATTTTTCACGACCAAAGTCTAGACCCCATATGAGACAGGCGTCGTTGACCTCTCAGAGGTCGCTGACAAGACAACATACATCATTGTTAGTTAACATCATTTAATACATTCTACTCAAACTCATAAATTTTAAATCAACCATCTAATATTAAGATCATCAAATGAAAGATATCGCTCCATACTGCATTAAGTGTATACTTACCAAAATGGCACCAATATAATGTCTGAAATAAGATGAGAAAGAAACGCTAGTGGAACATACTCCACTAACTCAAACTTATATCCAAGTTAGAATATAATCGGCAAGCATCCTACAAAGCATGAGGGACTACCAAATTTCGATGAATGTTCCACGTCTAGATAACTACAACGTCGTACTATATGCTCTAACGTCCACCTGTACCTGCACCTAAAATTAGAGTTGAATGGGATTAGTACACACTTGCACTAAGTATGGGTATATTCAAGCACACACCAAGGACATGCATGATTAAGAAGAGATCTTTCCTATAGATATGAATTATGGAAAGTCAAGCCAGTGGAATGCAATTTCAGATTAGGAAAGTCAGTCCATATGAGCAACATGCATCATCATACTTATCATTTTGCAAACAGCACGTAACATATCACGTAATTCACATCATTCTTTCATATGACATGAAACCTTGGAATCATGGACTTGACATTAGGACTTCTGATAAAGAGGGCTAAACATATGAGACCTCAACTAGGGAGCCTTTTTAGCAAAAACAGAGTCTTCTTCATTCATTCATACGTACTTTATTTTCATTCATTCATATACATGTGAAATCACTAGTCATACCTAGGATATTGTTTAAGACTGCCATCGTGTTTGTTGTGCAATGACAAAGAATAACCTAGTGTCATTACTTGAGTCTAGTTTACCTCTTGATTATCCTATCCTAACACCTTTGGTTTCGTTATGTGCATTCGTTAAGAATGGACTTATTATTTCTTCTACAACTTTAACCTTAACCGACATAGATCATGTGAGCGTTATGAAATATAGTGTGTAATCCCCACAACAAAAAGAGGTAGAATCGCCGGCCAAAGTGAACCTAAACATACTTGCGTATATAGGGAATCGAACCCTGCTAGATCACTATATTGGCAGTATAGGTTCAAAGACTAGGAGATATAAGAAGACTTATACTCGGCATGTCGGACAGTCTCATCTCATGAGAGTTCCGTGAACCTCCGCCATTCTAGAAGGAAGGCATCACCGCTTATAGCACCTATCGGTGCTCAGCATAAAGTTTCATTACATTCAACTCATACATCATGGAAGCTGGCTTCTAGCATGATGACATCATAGCTTATTAGATGATTTCTCATCTTATCATTAGTATTAAGTATGCCTTAGCTTCAACACTTTCATTAGGGTGTTCATAGAGACTGGTCTCTTCATTAACTTTACACTCTCAAAGGTGAGTACGTTTTGGTAACATTTACTTAGGCTCATTTGAGATTGCTCTCATATTTCACATTAGCCTCCTATCATACTGTCACTTTGTTTATTAACTTTAGCACATTTTCTTTCATAATTACTCACCCCTTTACGTGAATGTTCATTTCAGCATATGCATTTACATTTGGCCACTTAGTGTTTTTTAAACTCTTACTTAACTCTTCTAGGGTTACACCATTTCATCGCATATATCTTATGTTCACTTATATTTTAAATGTGTGCTAGACATATGAGTCCCACACATACAAGCTATAAGACTTCATTCATAGTTTGTCTAAGTGATTCATGATTACCTAATATTATGTGGTACAAGACTTATGCATCTTGTAGATATTCCAAAATATTGATTTAGATCTGTATAGGAAGAATTCATTAAATATTACTTATGTATGACTTATATGTAAATACGAAATTGGGAAAGGGAAACTGATTTCGAATTCCTTGGACAACACTTAATCTTATTTTAAACTTGATAATTGCATTTTTCATATTTGATGGACCCTTGTTTGATCCCCATCAACCCCATAATATTTCCTTTCTATGTGTCTTCTCCTTTTTTGTTTAAGTCAAGGAGGTTGTGGGTTCAATTCCCTAAAAGATAATTATTTTTCTTTTAATTTATCTCTTAACTTTCTCACCTATCCAAGAGGTTGTGGGTTCAATCCCCACTCTCCACATTTATTTTCTCCTTTATTTTTCTCCTAACTCTCTCATTCATTCAAGAGGTTGTGGGTTCAATCCCTACTCACTAAATCTATTTTTCCTTTAATTTTTGTCACGAAATTTCTATGAAATTTTCATCAAGTGAGGTGATATGGTCAATACCGTATGACCTCACATTTTAATTTTTTTTTAAACAAAGCTCATTTTTAAAAAGTTGGCCGAGACTACAATTTCCTGTAGGCTAGAAATTTAGTCTCTTCCAATCCATTTTTTTCTTAATATTTCGTTGATTTTTTTGCAACCTTTCATGTAATGATGTCGTTGTTTCAATCCTTAGTGATCTCACTTATTATACATTCATTTTCCATTGTATTTTGTACCATTTTGTTTGGCCGAACCAAACCTATCAAATGCTGGAAAAATTTCACTATTTACAGCTTCTTTTTATAATCATTAATACGTTAATTCTTAAGGCATTTCGTGGATCATTTGGTGCATATTTAAGTGTAATATTTTAATGATTATATTCATCCAAGAATTACCATTACATCAAGCAACATTACACTAGTTTTACTCCTCATGATTTACCCAAACATTCACACATAAAATACAACCATAAAAATATATCATTTTTCACATACTTTCGGTTGACATAACTTAACATGCTTACAATTCCAAACACATAATCATGAACACATTATCATGAAAATAAAACTTCATACTTAAACTAACAGCAAACAACATGATCTCTAACCTATGTCATATTGAGATCAAAGGGATACTAGGGACAAGGAGTTCGACAAGAACGGGAATAACCCTAGTTTAAAAATTCATTGAATTCATGGGAAAAAAATTCTCTTGGAGAATGGTGTCAAGGAGAGAACCCATACCTGATGTTAACGTTGTTCAACACTTGAACTTTATGCCCAAAACCCAGCACCAATTCACGTCCACCAACAAATCTCACACCTTACACGACTAGAAATTTCGTTAACTTTTCATTTCTTAGATTAGCATGTTGCTCTGTATTTTTGTAAGTTCTTCAAGTATGAAGAACTTTTGTTTTGTTTCCTATTTGTAAAGTAGATAGTAATGTTAAGTTGAGAGTGAGGCAGACGTTAGAGATAGATAGATAGGCGTGAAAGAGAGAAGTGTGAGGTAGTGTCCCCTTTGAACTAGGACTTGTTGGCAAGACTTAGTTAAATTAATTAATATGTAATAATTAAAAATTAATAAATAAAATCTGAATTTCCCTTTTTTTAAAAAGTTAGTCAAAATATATTAATTTATTAAATTACTCTACCAATTTAAAAATAAAAAAATTAAATCATTGCTCCTACCTAGGTTCGAACCGGGTAGAGCAAGATTTTTCTAAAAGGGCAATTTCGGCCCTCTCTACCGAAAATTCCCCTCACCTTTATTAATTAAATAGTTTATTTCATATTTAGGGTAATTACAATACTACCCTTAGCTTAGAAAAAGAAAATTTTACCCCTAGAAACTTCAAACATAAGATTTCCCCTTTTTAAGACCGGTAAAGACTCATCCGAGTAAATCTTCATATTCCCTACATGGCTGGACGAAACCTTTCCTAGCTCAACTAACTCCACAAGTTAGTTGGCTTTGCTATCGCAAGGGTGCAGCGGTCTTGTTCTACGTGCCATTATCCGTTTGAACCCGGTCTAATCGTAGACATTCTAGACACATTAAGCACTATTACTTCGCATATAAATTTTTAGGGTTGTTACAATATGATACATAAGTTAAAATGAAAATGGAGAAATAAATAATCAAATAAAGAGAGGGGTAACTAATGCTATCAATGGTTGATTAACATGTTGCCCAAGTTTCGAACATTAAGAAGAACGTTTATACTAACATATATGACAACAAAGTCAATGGAAAAATGCAGGAGTCATCAGGCAACATTAAGATACCAAAATAATGAGAAAATTTACTATGAAAAATAATATTAAAATTCTCAATAACTAAGAATTCCTCACCGATTTTAGTATTGATCAAGAAAGCTTATCATCTAAAGGAATACTACTATGCATAATGAAGGTGTGCTATACATTGAACCTCCACTTAGAGAAACAGTAACTTTTACTCTAGAGTCGTAGTTGTCTCAGACTTGAATTATGACTTCTTATGGAAAGTAAAATATCATTCCTTAGACATAATAATCAAGGTTTGACAAGAGCTTTAAACGCAGTACATTATGGTCATGTGTTATCCCAGTTTCATGAGTGCTTTTGAGAATAAACCCAATTCTCATTGGAAGCGTCCTACTTCCACACTCGAATAATTGAATCTATCGAGAGTGCTCCTGTAAGTTTTACACTCCTGCATACGGGCTACATATATTCATTAAGAGTTTTATCAACTAAACCTTCACAAACAAAACAAAACAATACACTCACATCATAGGGAGGGAATAAAATGATAGTGCATTTTCAGAACAAGTCAGCACATGATAAGTTTTTCTCTTTGAACCTTGTTAGACGTTCTTTAGTCCCAAGGTTATGTTTCCTCCATTATGACTGAAAGATTTGTAGTCTTCAATTCACTCCCCCTCGATGTGCTCTAAAACATTTCTCTCGTTATTGCCTTAGTAAAAGGATTTGTAAAATTATTACAGGATTTGACGTAATCAAAATTAATGGTACCACTTGTCAACTGTGATCTTATATTAGTGTGTTTCCTACATATAGGTATTTTTTTGCCGTTATAATAACGGTTTTGGACTCTGCCAATCGCAATAATGATATCATGATTAATTAAAAATAGGAGGAATTGGCTTTTCAAAGTAAGGTATTTGAAACAATAAATCTCTTTATAAGTAATTGAGAAAGATCAATGAAAGGATATGTTTATTATTGGTATATATATATATATATATATATATACACACACATAGAACGTCCTTCCTTTCGTGGAACTAAACCAACAAACTAGGAAGATAAGAAAACAAACTTCGAAAGTGGTAGATACATATCTAACAACCTATGCAGTATAAGAATGTGTGTGGAGTACAATAAAATTAATAACGTTCTAACACCACCACCCCTATATCTAGATGGGTGGAACAACACCTAACTTCTGACAAATGGCGATGGAAGGAGATCTTCTAAAGCGGCATAATAAGAGTGTTAGCCTACTGATAAAAACTAGGAATGTGCTTGAAGATAAGGCGCTTATTGGTAACTTGTTGTCGAACGTAGTGAATGTCAACAACTATATGCTTTATGAAGATGTGAAGATTGTTGTTCTCGCATTAGTAGGTGAAACCAAAGTTGTCACAAAATATTGTAGGGGTGTGGGGAGATGATATGGAGTTCTATGAGAATATTCTTACCTAAGTGGTCTCATCAACAACACTAGAAACAACGAAATACTTTACTTTAGTACACTAGAGAACAACGGTACATTGTTATTTTGATGACGATATAGTTTGAGTATCAGCAAGAAAAATTGCATAACTTGTTGAGGAACTTCGATCAGTTAGGTGCCAGCCCAGTAAACATCAGAAAATACCGAGAGTTTAAGACTTGTGCTTGGAGAAATTCGAAGGCCGTAAGTAGCAGTGCTTTTGAGATAGTGAATGAGGCATTTAACAAACTTCAAAGTGAGATTAAGATGGAGCATGCATAAATGGAGACAATTTGTTCATTGAGTACGTAACATCAGTGAACAAATAGACTGTAGTGAGACAGGTTAGTTTTACCCTACGAATGACAGTGTCACAATAATAATTCAACCTAGTAAGAGAGCAACAGTTAATTGATATAATATTATCTGCCCCGTGAAATCATTCAATTATATTGCCGACTTACCTTACCATGTTACCACCTTATACCTTTAAACAAGCTCTAAAGAAACCAAAGTGGAGGTTAGAGATGAAAGATGAATTTGATGCGTCGATTCCGAATCAAATATAGGAGTTGCTTCCTCAAGATTCTAATAAGAATGTTGCTGATTGTAAGTCGATTTACAGGATCAAGAAGAAAGTTGATGGTTCAGTTGACTGGTACAAAGCTCGGTTGATTGCAAAAGGGTTCACTCAACGTCCAGGTCTTGATTATCACTGTACTTTTAGTCTAGTTGTATGTCAAGACCACCACCACTCGTGTGTTTTCTCACTTGTAGTTTTATACAATTGGATGTTACATGAATTTGATGTCAATAATGCCCTTTTACAAGGTACACTTGAAGAAGAGTTTTTTATGAAAAAATCACTAGGATTTATGGATGTCTCTCATCCTTCACATGTTTGTCGTTTGTGTAGGGATATTTATGGTCTCAAGCAAGCGCCACACGCTTTGTATAATGAACTGATATCCTATCTTTTTTGTTTGGGATTTCTTAAATCTCACTCGGATCCGTCTCTATATATTTGCTATGGTTCTAATGGTGTTGTATATCTTTTGGTTATGTAGAGACCATCGTTCGTAGAGGAAACAATTCTTCAGTGCTTCATCAGTTTAACTCTTTCTTAGCTTCCTGTTTTTCCTTTAAAGATCTTGGCCTATATCATAGTTTCTTGGGGTTGAGGTTCATCGAGATGGCAAAGGTCTTTGGCTCTCACAAGCAAGTATCTTTTAGACCTTCTGCAAGATCTTCTAATTGAAGATTGCAATGATGTTTCTACTCCTATAAGTTCTTCTCAAAGTTTCTACAAAATGATGTTACTCAATCTCATGATGCTACCGAATACAGGAAAATCATTGGTAAATTGCAATATTTGACTTTTAGTTGGCCTGATGTTTTTTACATAGTGAACAAATTGTCTCAATTTATGCATGCTCCATCTGAAGCTCACTGTGATGTTGTTAAGCCGCTTCCGAAGTAGCAGTGATTTTGAGATGGCAAAGGGGGAGTTTAACAACATTCTAGTGAGCTTCAGATGGAGCATGTACAAATTGAGATATTTTGTTCACTGGATAAGAAACATCAGGCCTACAAAAAGACAAATATTGCAATATACCAATGACTTTCCTGTATTCGGTAGAATAATGAGATGGACTAACATAATTTTGTAGAAAACTTTAAGAAGAATTCGTAGGAGTGGAAACACCAT
This sequence comes from Solanum peruvianum, assembly GCA_027705065.1. Classification (NCBI taxonomy): domain Eukaryota; kingdom Viridiplantae; phylum Streptophyta; class Magnoliopsida; order Solanales; family Solanaceae; genus Solanum; species Solanum peruvianum. Next base: position 63,242,040 of record JAKWJD010001755.1, read on the forward strand.
TGCAATCTTGCATCAGAAGATCTTGGAGAACGTCTGAAAGAAACTTTGCTTCTGAGAGACGAAGACCTTTGCCATATTGATGAACCTCAACCCCAAGAAACTATGATAAAAGGACAAGATCTTTAAGGGAAAAGCAGGAAGCTAAGGAAGAGATAACCTGATGAACCAGTGAAGAATTGTTCCTATAAGAATGATGGCATCTACATAGACCAAAGATATACAACACCATTAGAACCATGCAAAGAAATAGAGATGGATTCTGAGTGAGACTATAGAAATCCCAATGAAAAAAGATAGAATGTCAGTTCATTGTACCAAGAGCGAGGCTTTTGCTTGAGACCATAAATAGCCTTACCCAAACAACAAACATGTGAATGATGAGAGGCATCCTCAAATCTTGGTGGTTGTTTCATAAAAACCTCTTATTTAAGTGTGCCTTGTAAAAAAGAATTATTGACATCCAATTGATGTAACATCCAATCGTTTCAAACTGCAAGTGAAAGAAAAACAGGAATGGTAGTGGACTTGACATACAACTTGACTCAAAGTGCAATGATAGTCAAGACCTGGAAGTTGAGTGAACCCCTGTGCAATCAATCGAGCTTTGTACAGGTCAACTGAACCGTCAACTTTCTTTTTGATCCTGTAAATCCACTTACAATCAACAACATTTTTATTAGAATCCTGAGGAACCAACTCGCATGTTTGATTCCGAATTGACGCATCAAATTCATCTTTTATTGCTAACCTCCACTCTGGGTGCTGTAGAGCTTGTTTAAAGGTATAAGGGGTAACATGGTAAAGTAATTAGGTAAGATAATTGAATGGTTTCTTGGGGCACAAAATTTTATGTTAAGTAATTGTTCCTCTCATACTGGGTTAAATTACTATTGCGACACTGTCATCAGTAGGGTAAAACTAACCTGTCTCGCGAAAGGCTATTTGTTCACTGTTGTTCATACTTAGTGAACAAATTGTCTCCATTTATACATACTCCATATGAAGCTCTCTGGAAAGCTGTTAAAGACTTCATTCTCAAAAGCACTGCTACTTATGGCCTTCGTATTGCTCCAAGCACTTTCTGATGTTTACTGGTTGGCAACCTCACTGATCGAAGTTTCGCAACCTTGGTGTCACCTACTTATGAGAGAATAACAATCTTCACAGCCGCATAAAGCATATAGCTATTGACATTCACAACGTTCGACAACAGGTTTACAATAAGCACCTTATCTTCAAGTACATTCATAGTTCTGATCAGTTGGCTGGCACTCTCACTAAGTAAGTTCCGAAGAGCTCCTCCCATCGCCACTTGTCAAAGATAGGTGTTATTGCACCCATCTAGCTTGAAGGGTGTGTGTGTGTATTAGAACTCTATTGCTGTTACTGCACTCCACACACATTCTTACTGCTTACTGTATTACTGCTTACGGGTTCTCTCTCTGTGTGTGTGTATCACTTCTTAAGAGATTAATAAATATATCTTTTGATTCATCTTGCTCAATTACTTATAACGGAACCCGTGTTTTCAAGTCCTTCACAAAGAAATAAAATGGAAAAAATTCAATGGAGGTTAGACTATCTTGACAAAGTTTTGATACAGAAAGAACATTTTAGTAGATAGTAGTGGCACACGAAGTATCGGTTAGTCTAAAAGCATTACTTGATGAAATTAATTAAGTAGAACCATGATGAGTAATTGAAATTCATTTACCTTCACCCATAAATATTCATTCTTAACTTGTATATTCATCAAGATTGGTAGGGTATGTTGTGACATGACGTGTAGTGGCGGAGTTTACAATCCATTGGTTTGCTGAAGCAAGGTTACCCACAAGAGAAATTCGCTTTTACCTCTAAATGATTGTGAGACTGAACATATGCAGTACGACCCTGTCTGTTTCTAAGCTAACATCGAACATGGTTATTGGTATAACGCCCTTGTGCAGGAGCATTTGGACAATTATTGGGACGCATTTGTGAGGAGTTGTAGGGTTGATAAGCAGTGCGGTTTTTAGAATTAGGAGATCTGTTGTGTGTAACCATCACAGCAGTGATTGCAGGAGGGTTTATCTTCAATTCTTCATGCTTGAGGGAGAGTTCATAGTAAATAAGTTTCGCATACAACTCTTTATACGGATTATTGAATCTCTTGCTCGAATTGCAGCAGAAATTTCATGAAAATCTAACCTAAAACCACTCAGTATTTTCACAACCAACTCATCGTTGGTGGCTGTAGCACCGGCAATGGCGAGCTTATTGCAGATAGAACGTACTTGATGGGAGATATTCTGTGGCTGGAAGGGAACCCTTTGATATGCGTGCGATCTGATCGTGAAGGTTAAATATTCGTGTTTGGGACTTTTTGGTATAAGCCAAGTGCAGGGAGTCCAGAGAAATTTGAGCAGTGGAGGCAGCAGCCACGGTTGAAGCAATTGTCGGGTCAACAAAATCCATTATGGCACTCTGGATCAATTGATCCTGGCGGAACCAAGTGCTTTAAGCTAGGCTTGCCACTTGTCTACTATTTTCTTTTATAGTTGAAGAAGGAGTGGGATAAGAACCATCAAGATGGACGAACAAATTGTGCCCACACATAAGCATGGAAACCTGTGCTTTCCAAGTGGAGAAGTTGTGGTTGCCAACATGTTTTATCGGCAGCTATGACACTGGATTAAACAGAAAGAAAAGGTTAGGGTGCTTCAAGTGGGGTCTGCATTCCATACATTATTAGGCATGGTAAGACTGTGTTGCTAGACAGAGGATCGAAAAAAAATCATCTAGCTAGGAAAGAGATAACCTGATGAACCTTTGAAGAATTGTTTCCTGTAAGAATTATGTCATCTACATAGACCAAAAATACACGACACACTTAGAACCACAGAGAATAAATATAGACAGATCGGAGTGAGACTTCGGAAATCCCAAAGAAAAAAGATAGGATGTTTGTTCATTGTACCAAGCGTGAGGCACTTGCTTGAGACCATAAATAGACTTACACAAACGACAAACCTGTGAAGGATGAGAGGCATCCTAAAATCACGGTGATTGTTTATTAAAAACCTCTTCTTCAATTATACATTGTAAAAAGGCATTATTGACGTCTATTGATGTAAAATCAAATTGTGTCGAACTGCAAGTGTGAGAAAAACATGAATGGTTGTGGCTTACCAATTGGATTGAAGGTGCAAAGATAGTCAAGACCTGGAGGCTGTGTGGACCCTTTTGCAACAACCCCAGCTTTGTACCGGTCAACTGAATCGTCAACTTTCTTTTAATCCTGTAAATCCACTCACAGTCAACAACATTCTTATTAGAATCCTAAGGGAACAACTCCCATGTTTGAGTCCGAATTAACACATCAAATTACGCTTTTATTGTTAACCGCCACTCTGGTTTTTTAGATATTGTTTAAAGGTATAAGGGTTAACATGGTTAGGTAATTGGAAAAGATAATTGAATGGTTTCTTGGGGCAAAAAATATTATGTTTTGATCAGGTCGTTGGGTGGGTTGAAGGAGGAAGCAGTGGTGGACAACGAGTTGGATAGTAGGTGGAGGTGGAGGAGTTTGGGGAAAACTAGCTGGTTGTGTAGCAAAAGGAGTGGAAGGTTGTGTCAAAGGTTGTGTTTATAATCAGCGACGATAGGTGATGAGACTGGAGGCTGAATTATGTGAAGGGACAAGGAGTGAGGTTGTTGCAGAAAAAAAAAAGAAGAAAGAGGGAAAATATTACCTGAGCTTATGGGACCCGTATGATTCTGGAAAGAAGAGATGGACTCACAAGATAGACCACCAGTAGAAGTCTCACATACTAGAAGAGGAAAAGGAAGTGAAGAAATATGAGGGGCAATAGTTTGAGTGTCTGGAGCAGTGTCAACAACTACCCACGTGAGCTTAAAAGACTTATTTTGAAGATGTGAGAATAGTGTGTGAAAAGGGAAAATAATTTTTTAAAAAAACTTTATATTACGTGAGATATAAAATTTTGAGTGAATGGGATCAAAACATTGGTGTGCATAATGAACAAGAGAGAAGCCCAGATAGGCACAAGGAGTGGACCAGGGCTCAAGTTTATTAGTGGAATATGGCTTAAGACATGGATAACATAGAAACCAAAGGTTCTAAGTAGAGATCTCAAAATTAGTTTGCCCAATCCAAACAAGCTAGAGAGTTTAATGGGTTGACGAAGACTGACCCTTTTAATTAAAGGGCCTATAAAATAGCAGCCCAACCCAGCCCTAAGCGGGCCACGGGTTGAGATGGGTTGATCCTTCAACAAAAAATTAAATAATATTACTCTCTTAGTAAGAGTATCGAACGTTGACGTCTATAAACATGATATCAATTCATACAAAAATTCATTTATAAATTAGACTTCAGTGAATACTTGAGAAAATACATTTTTGAATCACATACTTCGGTGAATATTTAGAAAAATATATAATAGACAATGTAAGATACAGCGGATAAATGTTGATCATTCAACCATTTCTCCCAAACAAACTAGCTGATTTATAAAATTTCCAGCAACACAAGGCAGCCCAAATACTTAACAAATCAAAATTACAAAAATATTACATGACCTATTAATTAAGGTTTTACGACTCCGTTTCCCTTCCGATTCCTCTTCAACCATCTATCACATTTGAGTCAACATGTGATTTTTCCCTTCAGAAATTCATCTTCATCTACAATTCACCATACAAGATGATATTGCAAAAGACTTGATTTTTTATTTTTCAAATTTTTTTTGGATAAAATCTTGATAATAAATAAGTATTAAAATATATATAAAAATATTTATAAATATTAATAGCCCATGGGTTGGCCTCTAAAGCTTGCGGGCTGGGCCTACGAGGCCAATAGGCCAAATGAGACGAGCTAAAATGCCTTGTTCCTAACTAGGACAAAAAATTAAGTCCAACCCCACTTATTTTAGGAGTTTGATTGGGCTGGCCTCGCATCCTATCGGGGTGTGACACCAAACAATTTTTGATAAGGTGATGTATTATTTAACAATGGTGTGGGAAATCGACTAATAAGATAATGACATGGTGACAAGCATTTGGCAAAAAATGTGAAGGTAAGAATGCGTAATGTGAAATTGCTTTGGCAGTTTCAACAATGTGCCGATGAGGATGCTCTGCGATGACCATTCTTTGTGGTGTATACGGAGGGGAGACAAGGTGTTAAATTCCATTAGAAGGGTATTTGGTTTGAAAGACAAGAGAAAGGGCAACTGATTGGTTACTCAGATAGTGATTAGGAAATAAGCATTGATGACATGAAAAGCACTTCTCGATATGATTCTACACTTGGATAACACATGTTCTCCTGGAATTCAAAGAAGCAAAAGGTGGTAGCTCAATCTTTTGCAGAAGAAGAATACATCACCGCTGCTGGTGCAACTAATAAGGCTCTATGGTTAAGAAAGATTCTACGTGATCTGGAGCAAAATGACATTGAAGATACTGCTATTAAGGTTGAAAACAAGTGAGCAATATCTATGGCCAAAAATCCAGTGCAACTTGATCGTAGCAAGGATGTAAATGTGAAGTTTCACATTATCAGGCAAGTAGAGAAGGATGGCGAAGTTAAACTTGTTCAGTGCAACTCAGATCAGCATATTGTAGACATCATGACCAACACTCTTGCTAAGGGGAAATTTGAAGTTCTAAGGGCGATGATGGGAGTGTCCAAGAAAAATATGAAGGAGGAGTTAGAAAATGAGAAATTTCTAGATGTGTTTTTTTAGTGGTTCTTTTTAAATATTATGTTTGGTATGTAAACAAAAAGTAGTCCTTGATTTGTAAAATATGTTATGTAAGAAAGTCAATAGTGGCTGGATTTGTATGGTCCTCTATCTACTTTGGGAAAGCCTTTGTTGATATATGTGTGTATGCCTTTTGAAATCTTATATGAATGAAAATTTGCCTAGGCTGAACATTATTTTTTTCTCTAAAGTTTCAAATCCTAACACAAGATTGGTTGGGCTATTGTGACATGATGCGTAGAGCTGGAGTCTACAATCAATTGGTGTGCTGGAGTGTGGGTACCCAAAAGATGATTTGCTTTTGCATCTAAATGATTGTGACACGGTTAAGAGTTGTTGCCAAAGAGAAGTGTGTTTTTGGAATTGGGGGGGGGGGGAATCTATTTTGAGTAACCATTGCAGATGTTATTGCAAGCGGTTCTTTCTTCAATTCCTCATTCTTGAAGAAGAATTCATAGTCAATCAGTTTTGCATACAACTCATCATACGATACGATGTAATCTATTTCTAGAATTGCAGCGGAAACCTCACGAAAATTTGACCCAAGACCACTCAGTAAACCAACTCATCATTGGGGACTGTAGCACCGGCAGTAGCGAGCTCATTGTAGATAGAGAGTACTTGATGAAGATAATATGTGACAAGAAGGTAGCCCTTTGAGAGGCGTGCGAGCTGATCACAAAGGCTAAATATTCGTGGTTGGGTCTTTTTGGCATAAGCCAATTGCAGAAAGTCCCAAGCAATGGAGGCAGAAACCACAGTTGAAGCAATTGTCGGATCGACAGAAGCCATTATGGCATTCTAGATCAATAATACTGGCGGAACCAAGTTTTGTAGGCTAGGTTTGCCACTTCTCTACTATTTTCTGTTTTTGATAAAGAAAGATAGGGAGCAGAACCATCAAGATGTCCGAACAGATTGTGCCCACTGATAAGCATGAAAATCTGCGGTTTCCAGGTGGAAAAGTAGTTGCCACCAAAAGGCTTTTCAGCAGCTATGACACTGTATTAAACTAGACAAAAAGGTTAGGGGGTGCTTCATGTGGAGTCTGAATTCCTTACACTATCAGGCATGGTAAGAATCTGTTGGTCGTTAGAGGATTGAAAAAAAAATCGGGAGAGTTAAGATGTGAGCTCTTATACTATATAAGTAATTAAACAAACAGTGTCTCTAATAGATAGTCCTTCCTTTGTGGAAACTAAACCAACAAACTAGGAAAATAAGAAAACAAACTCATAAAGTGGCGGATACATATCAAACAACATATGCACTAAAACACTAAGAATAACAATGTCTTGGAGTGCAGTAAAACTAATGGCGTTCTAATACACTTAACCAATTCACTTCCTCACCAGTTTAAGCTAAGGCAATATAGTTCAGCTTCCATGATAGAGTTATCAAGTATAGTTTCCTTTTTTGATCTCCAACATATAGCACCACCACCTAAAGTAAAGATATAACCAATGGTAGAACATGAATCACTTAATAAAGTGTTCCAATCTGCATCACAAAATTCTTCAAGTACAACAGGATATTTTATTTAGAACAAACTTTTGTTCCAATTAAATATACAGTAACTCTTTTTATATCATGTCAATGTTCATTACCTGACTTTCTTGTAAACCTGCCAAGTATTCCTCCTGCACATGCAATATCAGGCGTAGAGCAGTCACTTACATATCTCAAACTTTCGATTATGATAGCATAATCCTTTTGATTTTTTATATCATTTTCACTTTCAACGGGAAATTAGTGAACACTTAAATCAAAAGGAGTATCAACATGCAATCAAGAAAGTTATATTTCTCAAAATAATGTGACTGGTCAAGGAAAGTTCCATCACATGTTCTTGTTATTTTTATTCAAAGAATAAAATTTGTCTCACCTAGTTCTTTCATACCAAAATGACATCTAAGAGTATTTTTAGTTTCATCGATAACATTCATGTTAGAGCCAACGATAAAAAAATCATCAACATATCGACAAATAATAACATGTGAATTATCACAAGACTTACGATATATGCACTTATCATACTCATTTGGTTTTAAAATCATTTTCAATCATGCAGAATTCAAGCTTAGAATGTCATTGCTTTGGTGGTTGTTTTAATTCATATAGGGATTTAGTAAGTCTACATACTTAGCTTTCTTGGGTTGCTTCAACAAAATACTATGGTCGATCCATATAAATTTCCTCATTTAGGTTTCAATTTTTTTTTAAATATAGTTTTCCATCCATTTGATGAATTTACTAATAAAAAATGCAACCATAACAATTTAGAAGTCTTATGGATGTAATTCTTGTTGCCGGTGAAATGTATCAAGAAGTCTAGGCCTCTAGTTGTTTAATAGTTGTTGCAACTAGTGTAGCCTTATATTTATCGATAGATCCATCCGGTTTCAATTTTTCATTAAGACATGTTTTCAACAAATTATTTTACAACCCAGTGGTAAATGAACTAACTTTCAAGCTTTATTAGAAATTAGAGATTCCATTTCATCGTTTACGGTCTCTTTCCAAAAAATAGAAACATCTGAAGATAATACTTCTTTTAAAGTGAGAGGGTCATATCCAACATTAAACACATAAAAATTTTGATGAAAATATTTTTCTACTCTACCTCTTTTACTTCTTCTTAACTCAAATTCATCAATTTCTTAATTTTCAAAGCAGAATTAGAAGAACTAGGTAATGATTTTTTTTAATCCTTTGACCCCCATTATTATTAGAATCAAATGGAAATTTCTTTTTCGTGAAAAATAGCATCATCGGATTCCATTATAATATTATCTTCAAGATTAAAAAATCTATAGGCTGTACTATTTGAAGGATAACCAAGAAAAACATAAGTAGTAACTTTTTTACCTAATTTTGAAATATTGAGATTAATTAGCCTTACAAAGGCTAGACAACCCCAAACTCTTAGTTATTCCAAACTAGGCTTGTAACCTTTCCACAATTTAAAAGGTCTCAATTTAGATTTTTTATGAGGCACACGAAATAACACATAACAAGCAGTAAAAATAATTTTACCTCATAAATTTAAAGGTGCATGTTACCTAATATGCATGACATTAGTCAACTCAACCAAAGTTCTATTTTTTTTCAACACCACTATTAGATGAAGGAGAATATGGAGTAGTAGTTTCATGAATTATTAAACTCATTTGACTCATATTCACGACCTATATATCTTCCAATTCTTTCTATTTTTCTTTTAAACTGTTTTTCAAGATAAGTTTTAAAATTTTCAAAATTAGGCATCACTTTTATTTTTCATCAAGTATACATATGTAAACTTAGAAAAATCATCAATGAAAGTGATAAACTATCTATAAATCAGCTTTTCTTTCAATTTCAAATACACCTTTTAGTGATTTTTGTTTTAATACAAGCATTACACTTTTAAAAAAATCTTTTTAACCATTGATATTTATCGTAAATTGCCCATGATTCCAATATAATGATCATTAATTATTAATGACACAAACGAGCATGTCATAAATTGGTAAAAGAAAACATTTAAACAGAAGTAGAAACTTTGTTCATTTCAACATTTCATCACATGCATAACTCTTTCCCACAAAAATACCCTCATCACTCTTTCATATTGATAAGATTGAATAATTTGTTTAAAGCCTGCTTTATTAAGAAGAAAACTAGACATTAAATTTTTCCTCATAGAAGGAAAATAAAGTACATCATTCAAAAGTGATGCCCTTCCAGAAGTAAAATACAACTCGATATCTCCCTTTCCAAGCACTTTGTAGTTTGAGATTCCCCATTCGAATATCCACAATGAAACACCATTTCGTGTGAGTTCCATGTCCACCCAAGATATACATCCACCATCACAAAATGAGAATTTCCCTTTCCTATACTCTAGATGGTAACAATGTTGACACATGCTTCTTGAAATAAATGCATCCCATGAATCCTTGAATAGGCACTTGACTCAAGTTGCAAAACCATTAGCACACACAAAAAAAAAAACAATCAAAAGATTATTTAGTTTTTTTAAAAAGACAAATATTTTTAGTAAGGGCGACAAGTATTTTGATGAAACACGAAGTAATACGTAAAGAATAGTGTGAAAAACGGTTGTTACTAAAATATCATAATTTAAAACATAATAATAAAGGATAATAGCAGGGTTGTATATTCCTTCCCGATCCAAATCTCTTTTAAAGTTGAAAATTTAATGGGTCTACTCCAAATCTTCCTATCTTCATTACGTCAACAGAACAAAAGTGTTCTTGTGTGGGCATTTATTTTCTATTATTTACCTCTATGGTAGATTAGTTGGGATACCGACGAGGTGCTAGTTTATGCTATATATGAAAGATGTAAGTGAAGGCTCTCTCTCATTTATAGTTAGGAAATCCTTGTGATTACCTCTCGAAACAAGTCTAAATTTGGGCATGTCATGTTGGTCCTCTTCTGGTTGGGTATTCGTCGTAAGACCCATTGAATTGTCTAGGTTTTACGATATATGGACCCCACAATGACAAGCCCACTAAGAGAAGATCAACTTTACATTGACAAATTTAGGCACGTGTCAAAAGTTAACCACAAGAGTTTCATAATTATAATTGTGAGAGAGCCTACTTGAATCACTTAGATCAACCGTAGCATAAATTAGCGCCTCTCAGGTCTTCGAAAAATCTACCATAGAGGAGAATAATAGAAAAGAATCCCTCCAACCATAACATCTTTTCTTATTTGATGTAATAGATATAGGAATTTTTGGAGTTGACCCATAAGATTTTCATCTTTAAATGATATTCGGAACATGAAGGAAATAGTAATCCCAATTAATTGAGATATGTTATTGATGAGAGCGAAGTATTTACAATTTATTTATGTTAATCCTTCTTCAAGAATTTGTCCTAAACATTCGGATGTATAGTGGATATACCCCTATTAAAATAATATGGTTCATATATACGCTAGCTAACTAATGGTTTAAACTTATTCTTTAACAAATCTATTTTATTAAATTGAAACAAGAATCAAAAAAATATTTTATAATATCCCAAACATGTTACTCCTCCAGATCTAATCCAAATGAAAAATAACCCAATCATTTAATGTTCTTAGCACAAGTAAATAAATAAGAAATTTATTTATTCTTCTAGAAAATATGTTTTCATGCAACTCATTTTGCTTCCATAGAAACACACGTTACGTTGTAATTCATGTTTAACCTTTTGGTTTATTAATGTAATGACACAATCTTATAGTTTATATGATAAAATAACTTTATTATAAAAATTGGTTGACTGCATGAATAAACCTTAACATTATATAAATAACTAAAATTGAGTTATTTTATTTCTATTTACTTGTCTTAGTTGCATATTTCACAAGAATCACAATTAAAACTTATCAATAAATTCAATACCATATGTGTTATAATTCACACTATTCTTTTAGTACTACTTTCTCAAAAAGCCTTTCACCCTTAGTAAACATATTTGTCCTTTAAAAGGACTAAATAATTTCTGAATGTATTTTTAGTGTGATAATAGTTGTACAATTTACCTCATGTGCATCTTTATGGGTTCAAGGGATGCCTCTATTTCAAGAAGCTTTTGTCCACATTGTAATAATCTTAAGTCTATAAAAGGGGAATTCCAAACTATTGAAGAGGTTTTTAACATTGGTGGATAATGAGACTCACATGGAATTCCCTCTCATGTGGATGTCCAATTAGAGAGTCCTCCACTTGCTATTCGCGGTGAAAAGCACAACATAGGCCTGATTCTTCTGTGTGATTCATGATGAGGAGTCTGAGAGGACTTTGAAATTGAGGAGAAAAATAATCTTGAAGATTTTGATTATCCTACGAATGTTAATATTTGATAAGATGTTATAGTTGAAGGAATAGAACGATTGGGAAGACTTTTGGAGGTGTCTAGATGAACGAGATCAGCCAAGGATCTTGTCAGTTCCTATCTAAGAAACACTTCATTTAGTATTCAAGTATGAAGACAAGGAACCTCTACCCCTAGTGAAACTGAATGGGAATAGAAAATGGATAATCATTTTGTTGATATGGACATGTGTATCATCGAAATACAAGTTGGATTTAATATTTCACTAGTTTAGGCAATATAGAGTGACAATCTAAGTGCTTATATCAAATAGGGAACCACTAAATGGATCTAGATACACAAATTGGACACCTATTTTTAGGTTGTTTGATTTTTGAGGTAAGTACATATTCCCTATATTTGTACGTATAGGGTTTTGGACTCTTCTGTTTAGTTAGTGTTTGATAAGACCAAATCTCTATACTTACAAAAGGAGGGAAGGTGTACTTTCTCTAGAAATGGACAGATGAACAAACTAAAAAGATGTGTAAAATTCGTTCCTCCCGATCAAGATGGTGGTTCCTATCTGACCTAATAGTCCACTCTGCATTGACATAGCTGATTGAATCATAAGAAAAACTGTGATTTCAAGACAGATATGGGCATTTTAAAAAAAAATTCATCAATTTCCTTCCCCCGTCTCGTTTATCCTAGGAATAGTTTCATCATCTTTAAATAAAAATATCAAGTGAAGTGTTTCACTGACAAAAAAACGTTCCTTCCCTTCTGGAATACTGAGTTCATTATTATCATCATTAGTTTTTATTGAATAAAAAATAAACTTTAAAAACTCAGTCTCTTCAATGATTTTCTTCAAATAATATATTATCATCAAAATCAAGTCATTGAAAGCTTAATTTCAAAGGATAATATTGTATGTTTGGTATTTGAGTCAGTGACAAATACTTGTGATAGATTATTGGGTATATTTGATTTTTTACTATTAAAAATATTCTTTTATAGGAAATACGTCATATTTGAACAACTTCTAGATTTATTATTATAATATGTTGAAGTAATAATAAAATTTAATATAATAGATGAGTAATTAAATGATGACACGGACTTAAATTCAGAATCATCCGAGTTTGTTCACATGTGATTTTATAGGTCAAGTACATCATTCCTAATTTTGTAAGTATAAGAGTTTTATTCTCTCTCACAATTTTTTAATTATTTTTTTACTCTACACATGTTCTACTTAATCTAAGTGAATGAAAATTTGTATTACTTTTACATGTCAATTGTACAAGCATGCACTTCGTTTTATATTTTGTCCACTTTTATAATTTTAAACTTATGTGTCATTTGCAGGCTATCAGATCTTGAAGAGGGCATGGATGAAAATATTTCAGCGGGTCGCCATCACTCTTCGATATTGATGGATTTAGAGCTTCTGATTCATCTACAGGCAATTATTCTCCTATTTATGGAGAAGTATATGTGTGGGATTTAAACGCCCCAATTATCAAAGCGACTTTATATCCTCATTGCAGAGGATTTGAGTTCATGTGGAAAAGCACTACTAGAGATATAAATCTTGAGAGACTAAGAGATCCCTATCTACTAGTGATGGGGGATTCATAATATCAAATCCACCTTGCATTTGAAAAAACCGAACCCACAATAGTATTACTTCAGTTATTTCCAAAGTATCTTCATGTAATCAATTCCACATTTAGTTATCTACTTAAGTGTACAACCGTGTTCTAGAAATGGAAGGTGGGCATTCCCTTATGAATAGAAGAATAATTTCCACCTCCCATTTCATAAAATCAACTTCCTAGTTAAGAAGACAAATGGAATGATCTATGATTACATGCCAACAGTATAGGAAGATCTTCAGGAATGATTGAAGAAACACTATAGTGAGTGAGGTTTTTCCGATTCCAGTTAGGGGTGAGATAGTGCTTCTTCCCTTACTCTCAAAGTTGGGCTCTCTAAACCTCTCAAGAGTCATATCTCTAGTATTGTTGTTACACATGAAACAAGTCTCAACATTAATGAGAATATAGTTTCTCTTTGTAACTTTGGGAACAAAATCCCACACGACTCCTTATCCATAAGTAGGAAAATTGCAGGTTGTAGATGAATCTGAAACTCTCAAGGCGTCAACATCAAAGACTAATGACGACTCTCCAAAATATATTCTTGAGTACCTCCCTAATATTCTTTAATGATGAAGATGACACATGAGTTCAAAAATTTAAGATGGACCAAAAATATAATGGAGAGTAGAGCTTACAAAATATTTGAAAAGAAACGTTCTTCATAGGACATATGAACAATAAATAAGAAGATGTGCCCAATTTGTGACATTCACTCTACAGTAGCAAAACTGATGGATACGTAAAGCCAATATGTGATTGTAAGATATACATATTTATTTAAAAAAAAGTATCTTCAACTTTCTTTTTTTCCCATTCTTCTTTCTCTATGAGAAGAGGTCCCTTCTCTTCAAATCGAAATATTGACTACTTTATGTACTTGTATTTTAATTAGAGTTATAGTTCTTAGACATCAAAACTCAAGCAAATAATTTCTATCAACTCATTTAGGTGTATTTACAGTGCAAAACTGACGAATCTATATGTCTTCTAAAGTCTTTTAGCCTAACAAGAAAATACCACCATAATTCATTGACGTCACTTGGGTGTCAAATTAATTTATTCATTCATTCATCAAAACCAATCTTTATGAGTACCTTAGTACACAATGATTACCACTTCATGAGAAGATTTTAACATAAAGAATTTGGTATCATCATTTCTACTATCAGACCTCAATTGTCTACACTTAATGGTGATTTAAATCTGAATTATTTAGAGATTAGGCCATTAGTTGTGTTTTTATATTTAAGAATCTCTTAACAGGTTTGAAAAGGTATGAATGAATCAGATATATAATATATTTTTATTCTCAATCAATCTTTTTTATAGACACTATTATTTTTTTAAAAAAAATGTTGTGCTCAAGGTATTTTTTTTCAAAATAAAATAAGCTTCAACTCTCTTTAATTCTAAACCATTATTACATAGCGAAATTATTTTCCTTAATTTTTATTTTTGTTCTTACTAATTGTTCATAAACAATTGATAAATTTTGTTTAAAAAAAATTATTTGAGTAAAGTGCAAAGCAACATCATAAATAAGTGATGTTGAAGTCAAACTATGGTGCATCTATAAGTTTGTTTGAAATCAACTGAATATATCATATTCATTATTTATATTAGAAAAAAGTACACCGACAAAGACATTATAGAACGTAGAGATATTTCACCTATTTATATAAGATTAGTTTGTGTCGAATTTTTATTTTCTGAAAATGATGACTAAGTTTTGTTTCTAATAATTTTTTTATTTTTATAATTTATATATGAAATTCATGTAGTTCCATTTATCAAACTTAAAATATTTATTTATTATTCAAATATCTTAACGTTTATCAAAGATGAAAATTTTCAAATATTTTTTTAATGTAATATTTAACTACTATTTTATTTTAATTATAATATATATATATATATATATATATATATATATATATATATATTTATATACACACACACACACTAATGTATAAGTATGAACTCTCTGACTTGAATTTTAAATAAGGCTAAAGCCATTTCTTGACCCCCTAAAGTACAAAACGTTCACATAGACACTTCAACCGAGCGATGTTCATTTTAGACACTTATTCAGGGGCCCATTATGTCATTTTGACACTATTTGAAAATTAGTTTTATGGCACATGTGTTGCACGTATGTATTGTATACATAGTATATGATGTTGTCAAATAGAATTAATATGACTAAATTAAATCTTCTTAGTCAATAGATATAATTGGACAAACATAGAATAAGTGCTTTTGAATTATTCATACATATTGCGATAGCGTTACTTGTATTTTGAGATCAAAATAACCAGATATCATTACAAAATCTAGTAATACATTTAAAGTTAACATATTAGAGAAAGTGACATTTCTATAATAATATTATTTCGTACTTAAAGCTCAATGTTGTAAACTGATCTAACCAACAAAATAGAAAAAAAAATTATTCAAAAAATGTCACCAATGACCTTTCCTCTTGAGGTGTCATGACCCAGACCGTCGTGAGTGGCACCGACACTAACCCTCTGATAGGAGAACCATTCATACTAATTATCTAACTGAATTTATACAAATACAAAATCATTTAAGGGTACGGAAGAAACTTTAAATGTTACGGAAAAGAAACAGTGATTTCCATAAACGCCAACAGAAGTATAACAACTTAAAATAAATACATAAAAGTACCTACAACCTTAAAGTGAATGTAACAAAGCATCTAAGTTCAACAAGTCTAAACAAGAAGGATACAACCCTAAACTAAACATAAGACTAACTGAAGCACTAGTCTATGTCCAGAGTGTGAACATATACAGGAAAGGGAACTCATGGAAGCACAAAAAAACTGGCTGATGCTTGAATTCGATAAGATCAATGATCTTCTAAGCGAGGTATCTCAATAGAAAACTTTGACGACGCCCTGTTCTCTACAAAGATAGACCAAGTGTAGTATTAGTACACAAACACAGTGTACTGCTAGGATCACATGTCTATCCCATTAAGTGCAACTTAAAGAACTTAATACAATATATTAATAGCATACTTACACCTAACATATCCAATATCAACTTCATTTACAAACAATGTTCATTTTCACATTCCTCAAGATATATATTTATGTCAAATCAATGGTCCTCTCATAGAACCCACACCCAATCTATAACCGTACTGGTACATGATACCCAATCCAATGTTTAATCTGGAACGTGGAAACTGATACCATGTTTATGCCGGAACGTGGAAATCAATCCAAGTTAGTGTGTCAGAACGCAACACTTGATCCATTCAAAAAGCCACTATCAAAATCACAAGTACATTTTTATGATCATGAAATCAAGTCATGATTCATAACATTCATGATTCATTTATCCTAATTTACAACATATATTATAATGAAGCAAGAATAAATATACAACACACAACATTAAATCATAATAATCACCTACCTCAAACAAACCTTGAATACCTTATGAAACTTTATTCTTCTCCGGATTTGTTCCACTTGTTCTTGGTCTCCAAACAATTAAGATAATATGGGACTCAATAAATAATAACTAATTACCTGGATTATCGACAATTCTATCAACCTTAGATGAAACCCACGATACAAATATCCAAATTAGCGATTTTTATCCATATTTTCCAATCAAAACCCTCCCATCAATAATTACCTCCTAGATTACATTCCATGATTGAAAAACTAATACAGGGAGTTAAAACCATTCCTTTAGCCTTAATAATGGTGAAAATCTTTCAAAAAACACCTGGGTCGTCTCCTAAGTCGAAAAGTCAAAAAGTATAGAATAAAACATTTTTGTAGTTTATTTCCCACTTAAGTCGCATCGCAGCAGCGGTACTAACCCCACTAAAATAGCCCCGCCAAGAGGCACAAAATCTCGCATAGCGGCTTGCACGAAACAAGGAGCCAATTAACAAATTTCCAAACCCCTAATTACACAATACACCTTCGTCCCATGACACATGGAAAATTCCCTCAGACCCTAATATCGATTTCGAGAATTCTACTAATCTGAATTCAATTTTGTAAAGACGTAGGGGTTCCTTATGGTCTTAACTACCTACTCATATAATCAGATTAACAATTAGATCTATTATTTTGTATCGAATTTCTCTCGATCGTAATGAATCCAATTTCATCCAAATCTGGACTAGTTTGGAAAATTCAAAGTTACTACCAAAAACTTTTCCCGCACAAAATTTCACCTACTGGCTTTTCTATATTGACGGGAACTGGTCATTACAATAGATAATAATTTACCCATCACTCATTTCCAATTACAAACTTAGGAAAAAAAGGATAGAGAAGGAATGAAGTAGTACCTTTATCGACGAACAATTGGGATACTTGTCCCGTATGTCCATCTCGATTTCCCAAGTATCTTCCTTAAATGGAAAATGTTTCCATTGGGCCTTCATATACTTAATATCCTTTGAATTAAGCTTACGGACATCACGTTCAAGAATTTCAATCGATTCCTTCTCTTATTGGATTTCATCGTCCAGCACAATTGTGTCCCATTTGATTATGTAATCCCCCCATTATTAAATTTCTTCAACACAGACACATGAAATACGAGATAAACTGCCGATATTTTAGGACTTACAGCCAATATATACGCCACTATCCCTATACGCCACTAGCCCTAAACATTTGAGACCTTCAAGGTTACCAATGTATCACAGACTTAGCTTGACCTTCTTGCTAAATCTCATCAACCCTTTCACGAGTGATACCTTAAGAAGAACATTCTCATCCGTTTGAAATGTCATGCCTCATACCATATGATCCGTATACTTTTTTTTGTATTTTTGGGATGATAGAGCCTTAGCTTGAATATTCCTCACTTTATCTTGAGCATCCTTCACTTAATGAACACAAAATATCTTCACATATCCACCCTCGAACCATCCTATAGGTGATGTATATTCCCTCCCATATAATGCCTCATATGATTCCATATCAATGCTTGAGTGATGACTATCATTATTTGAGAACTCACACAAAGGTAAAGAACTTATCCCAATGCCCTTCAAAATCAATCACACATGCCCTCAAAATGAAATTCCACACTTTAATATTCCTCTATGACTGCCCGACCATTTGTGGATTCAAAGTGCTACTAGAAGTGAGTTGTACGCTTGACTCATCATATAACTTCCTCAAAAACTGGGATCTAAACACGCACCATAGCCTAGAATGATATAGAGGGGCACCCACTGCAACTTTACTATTTCTTTCACAAACACCTTAGCAAATTATTAAACATTAAAATGTATTGTTACCGCGATGAAAAGGGATTACTTTGTCAATTTGTCAATCACTACTCAAATAGAAGCAGATTTCCCCAAAATTTTGAGAAGACCAACCATAAAATTCATGACTATCCTTTCCCACTTCCATTTAGGGATTTTGATTCCATGAAGCAAACATCCATACCTTAACTTGTTGGAAATTTTGACATTTTGCCACCCCGCTATATCCTTCTTTATGCCCGGCCACCAATAAAATAGTTTCAAATCTTTGTACATCTGATTAACACCCGAATGAATGGAATATCGTGAACCATGGTATTTTGTCAACCATTTCTAAATCAAGTCGTCAACTCAAGGAACACAAAGACTTTCTTTTAATACTGCACACCTTCTAAGTCAAGAGTGGTATCTTGAGTCTTTCACATCACCGACTTATTCCTAAGCTCATTCAAATTTTCTTCCTACAATTTGTTGTCCTTGATCACTTCAATAAACGTGGTCCTGACTTTAATGCTTGCTAACACCCCGCCTTCTTATGAGATTCTCAACTGCATGAGCTTATATTTCAAAGTCGAATATACTTAGTCAAATGTCACTTAGTTACACTAAAGCAAGTTAAAATACACCTCCTCGCCGCCTTTTGACTAAAAGTGTTTGTTAGTACATTAGCATACCCATATAGTATTGCATGGGAACATCATAATCCTTGAGTAACTCCATCCACCTTTGTTGTCTCATATTTGAATTCTTTTGATGTAATATATGCTGCAAGCTATGATGAATAGTAAACACCTCACAATTAATACCATAGAGGTTATGCCGCCAGATCTTAAGAGCGAACACTACCGGTGCCAACTCCAAATCATTTGTTGGGTAATTCCTATCATGCACCTTCAATTGAATAGATTCATATAAGCTATAACATTCTTATCCTGTATCAACATAACAACCAAATCAGAATGTGAAGCATCCGAATAAACAATAAAACCTTTATATTCAACTTGTAATACTAGAATAAGTGTGGTGGTTAAAAGTGTCTTGAGCTTTTAGAAGTTATCTCACATTATCAGTCCATTTAAATTGTATCTTCTTTTAGGTCAAATTTGTTAAGTTAGTGGAAATAGAAGTAAAGTTCTTCACAAATCGACAATAATAGCTAGAGAGCAACACAAAACTCCTAACTTATGTCATGGAGCAAGGACGAACACAATTCTTAACTGCCTCAATATTTTCGGAATATACCCTTACCTCTTATTTTGAAACTACATGCTCCAAAAATGCAACTGAAGTCGGCCGAAATTCACACTTCGAAAATTTTGCATACAACCTTTGTTTCTCAAGAGTACCTAAAATAATACAGATATGGTAGACATGGTCTTCCTCACATTATGAATGGGCCAAATTATTATTTATAAAAACTATGAAAAATTAATCAAGAAATTGCTTGAACACGTCGTTCATTAAACTCATAAAAGTTGCATGCACATTAGTCAACCCAAATTACATAACTAGATACTCTTAGTGTCCATAGCGGGTTCTAACGGCGTCTACGGAACATCTTCTGGCCTAATATTTAACCGATGGTACCCAGACAATAGATCAGTCTTAACAAAAAGTGATGCACCTTGAAATTGGTCAAAAATATCATTTGTTCGAGCAAATGGGTACATCTTTTGAATGGTGAATCTATTCAATTATCGACAATCTATACACATTTTCATTTTACCATCTTTCTTCTTAACAGACAAAATTGGAGCACCCCAACAAGGAAGCACTAGGATGAATTAGTTTATCAAGAAGCCCTTGGACTTAACCCTTAGGCTCTCTAAAATTTTTTAGAGCAATGTGTTATGAAGAGATGGAAATGAAAGAATTACCATGTTCTAAATCATGTTAAAAACATATATCTCTATTCAGGGTCATACCAGGCATATAGGTAGGAAATAATTCTCTAAATTCAGATACTAGAAGAATAGACTCAACAGATTTAGACTAAACCTCAACATCCTGAATATGAGCTCAATATGCAAAACAATCATGACCCCAGTTTCCTAGCAAGAATAGAATATATGATCATAGCTTTCTTAGGCTTGTACACCCCTTCGTACTCTAACTTTTTCCTTCGCGGAATTTATTGAGTTCACACTTAGTATTAAAATTAAGCACAACATAATAGGGGAACAAACAATTCATGCCTAAGATTGTATCAAATTCATTCATATCCAATATAACCAAATTAGCCCATTTCTCAAAACCCAACAAAGAAAATAGGACAAGCACGATTGACATGAGTGACTATGACAGACTTTTCCAAATGGAATAGAAACATGATTGGGGGCATCAAGTATATCATGAATCATAGAAAATCCTAAGGTAAAACACCCAGACACATAAGAATAATTATAGTCGGGATCAAATGACAAATTAATCATCCATTCGTGGACAAGAATAGTACATGTGATCACTTTGTCAAATACCTCTAACTCGGTATTACCTAGAAAAATATAACATTGAGCCTTATCATCATGACATGTGACTTCCCTTATTGGCTGCACTATATCTCTACCTACTTTACCATTTAACCTACCTGATTTCCTCCTTGCCCACCTTGTTGAAACCTTAGACCATTATTTCCATTCCAGCGGATACCACTACTCTAAGCTTCTTCTGCATGAAATCCATCATATGCGAGGGTGGACAATGTTCCTCAAAGGCCTAGGTTCTTCACAAATATAGGAAGTATGAACAAAAGATGGCTTGTTGTGCGTCGAAGGCTCCACGTTCTTGCTATCCTAATCATATTCTGAGGTGATGTTTCGAAGTAATTACCTATAGAGGAAGACATAGCATATTGAATTGGTCAGGCGACAAGTGTTGACCTCCCTGTACCCCTAGGGTGAGATCTCAAAAAATTTCCTGAACTCTTAGCTATCTTATCCAATGCCTTAGACAGACCATCTTGCCTCACCCCTCCACTTTCTTCAAAAAGTCTTATACCTCATTGAAGCTTTTCCCCGCTGAGGTCACATAAACACATAATACCTGCAACTTATAATTTAGTCTCTTAATAAATAAAAAATCTTCTCTTTCTTAGCAACCACTAATTTCATAGAATATATGGACAATACATGGGTCTAAGCCTCATAAGCAGCAATATACATGTCGCCTTGCTCCAAAGCCACGAACCCATCTTTCTTGCGATCTCTCAAAGTCAGAGGCATATACTTCACTAAGAATAGAGTATGAAACTGAGTTTAAGTAAGTGCTGATAAAATTGAAGATCAACATTTCACATAAGCTCTCTACCAATGCTTACCTCTTCTTTAAGATGAAAAGTCACAAACTCAACCCCATGCTAATGGATGATTCCCAACTTATGAAGCCTCTCATAGAAATCTAGGATGAACTTCGATGCACTCACTCTTTAAACCATGCAACATAAGATGTTTCAACTTCAAGAACTTATTCCACATCTCATACTTAATAGTAGTCATAAAAGGACCCAACAAGGGACTAAAAAAAGCATCACTACCTCCAGTTCCACCTACCTTCGAACAGTGATAACAATAGGGTTATTGGCGGGAACTTGAGTTGCTTCAACAAAGGGAAGAACTTTTGGACCCAACCAATCATTTCAAGAACGTCATAATCAGTTGAGCTAATATTGGGTCTAAAAGAGGAATACCTTTTGTCAAATCCTGCACATCTTCCTATTGACCAACATTCTCTTCATTCTCAGCCTTGATATTCTCATTTACTTCTTCATGATACACATGAGGGGCCACATTCCGGGGAGCATTTCCAATTGTTGCTCTATTCCTAGTAGGCGCCCCTTTCCTTGGCCTCTACCCCTAGATTTTCCTCTACTCATACATCAACTGCAACCTCCCGCTGCTGATTTCGCAAATGGAGCATTGACGGGTGCTACTGGCCTGAAGACATTGAACCTAGTGTTAACTATCCGCGGACAAAAGATTCAAGGAGGTTCGGTACAAATTTTTATCGCCAGATACTAATTGAAATCAAGTTATTAGATGAAAAAAGACAATACAAACTAGAGATATTTCCTAAAGTCCTATGACCTTTTGAAAAAAAGTACACACGTCTAAGTATCGCTCTCCAAGATTCTACTAGACTAGTTTTGACACATCGAGATCAATGAACCAATGCTCTAATACAAACTTCATCACAACCAAGATCATCCTGATTGACACCCACTCTAACCCTCTGGTAGAAAAAACATTTATACTAATAAGCAAACCAACTTAATAAAAATACTAAAGCATTTAACTTTAAGGAAGAAAGTTTAAATGGTAAGGAAAAGAACCAGGGTTCCCATAAATTCCAACAAAAGTAAACAACTCAAAGCACATGCGGACTAATATCTATAATAAAAATTCAATGTACCACACAATCTAGGTTCAACAAGTTTAAACAAGAAGGGTATAACCCCAAATTAAACATAAGAGTAGCTGAAGCACTTGTCTATGTCCAAAATAAGGACGTACACAGAAAAAAAAACTCATGGAAGCCCAGAAGAACTGGCTTACCCTTGAATTTTAGACGATCAATGATCTTCTAAGCAATATCTCTTTATATCCGCCTCAAGATGCCTTTTACTTCCCAAAGAAAGAGAAAATGTAATATTAGTACACAACCACAGTGTACTGGTAGGATCAGACGACTATCCCTTTAAGTTCAACATATATAAATCAACACAACAGGAAACATTCACACTTTTACATATACAATATAAACATCATTTACAATCAATGAACAATTTCACATTCCTCAATATATATAATTATGTAAAATTAACTATCCTATCAAAGAACCTACACCAAAATTGTTAGCGTACCAATTTGTGGTGCCCAATCCAAATGATCCCATGTTTATGCCTGAACGTGGTAATCAATCTAAACGAATGTGTCAGAACGCAACACCGATCCATTCTACAATCCATAATCACAATCATAATTACATTCTCATAATTATACAATTAAGTCATGATTCAGGACATTTATAATTCATCTATTCTCATTTACACCTAGTATGAAAAATAATGCAACCTTCACATACATACACATATTATAATGAAGCAACAACAAACATACATCACAGAAAATAAAATCACAACAATCATTTTTATAAAAAAAAAACTTCACTCCCCTAAGAAACTTGATTCTTCCTTTTTCGAATTCCTTTTACTTGTTCTTGGTGTACATACAATAAAGATAACATGGGATTCAATAAAAAATAACTCATTACAAGAATTACCGACAATTCTATAAACCCTAGATCAAACCCATGATCCCGATACTCAAATTAGGGATTTTCCACCATAATTTCTATATCAAAACCTTCCCCATCGATATTACCCGCTAGATTATGTTCTATGTATTGAAAAATGGATTCGTGTAGTTAAAACATTACCTTTAACCTTAAGAATGGTCAAACCCCGTCAAGAAAGGATTTGTTGTCATCTCCTAGCTCTGAAAGTGGAAAAACGTAGAATAAATTTGTTTGAAGTTTATTTTCTAATTATGTCGTGTTTGTTCCGCCATAGTTGTACTCACCGTGCTACAACGGCGCTGCCTTCGCAGCAAAAAATCTTTACGTAGCAGCTTGGACAAAACAAATAGCTAGTTAATGATTTCCTAACCCCCATTTCACAACACACCTTCATCCTATGAAACTCGAAAACTACACGCACATGCTAAGATTTATTTTGGGAGTTCTATTTGCCTGAATACAATTCAGTCGTACGAGTTCCTTAACATCTTAAATATCTACTTATATGATCAACTTCAAATTAGATCTCCCATTAGTTTTGATATTTTCCTATACCTAACTAACTCTGATTTCATCCAAATCTTGACTAGGTTTGGAAATTAAAAGCTACTGCCAAAAAGTTTTCTAATAAAAAACATCACCCGTTGGCTTTCTATAAGCACAGGACCCGGTCGTTACACGAGGTTATAAATATAAATAATGTACACCATTTTGGTAAATATCTTGTATTAAAATTTATACTTGAAATTTAGTATGCACATGAAACTCAAAAGGATTGTCAGTAGTATAGGCAGATATAATAGACATAGATAAGAAAAAAACTGAAGGAGAGTGTAACACACTAATTACTGACATGCAAAAAACCAATTAAACAATAACATGTGTAATTTTAAGTTACAAATCATTTAAAATAGATTTAGTATATAAAATAATATTATTATTCTAAAAATTCAATTGAACCTCTCCCCTCTTCCCGCAAGTTGTTTTCTTTTCTATTACACCCAACTTTTTTTTAACATATCAGGGTCTATAATGCCTGTCATGTATTTGAGTAGGTAAAACATAACCTCCATCCACCTATCGGCCATAAAATACCCCTGACATTAACTTTAAGCTAAATAATACCGTCAATATTAATATTTTCACTAATATTTAGCCTTATTTTTAATATCTCTATCACGACCCAGACAATCGTTATCGACACCCATACTAACTCTTCGATGAGAGAACCACTACTATAACCCTAACAAGCAAGTAAGCCAAAAACTAAGACATTTAAGTTAAGGAAGCAAGTTAAATACTAAGGAAATAAATAGGGATTTTGCATACTCCAACAAAAGACTATCAACTAAAGGAATGCGGAAAAAATAACCTAGAACCTTAAAGTCAATACACGAAACATCTAAAGTTCAAAATGTCTAAAAAAGAAGGTATGCAACCCCAATATATTGAACTAAACAACTAAATAAAGCAAATGTCTAAGTTAGAAAAGTTGTAGACATATATGAAAGAGAATTTCATGGCAGCTAGAAGAAAGGTAGCTAACGGTTGGGTCCATACTTGATAATTATGGATCTTCTTAGTGAGGTTTGTCTATAGCTGCCTGAAGATGCCCTGTACTCAACAACATTATGAGCAAGTGCAGAATCAATACACAACCACCGTCTACTGGTAGGATCACACAATTATCCCACTAAGTGCAACATAACCAAGTTAATGCACATTTATCACAAGTAGTTGGTCCTCTCATAAAACCCAATATCAAACTACTAGTGCATCGGATCGTGGTACCCAATCCCATAATTATGTGAAAATGTGGCAATATGATCCCAAATTATGTTGGAACATGGAAATCTGAACCCAATTAGTTACCCTGGAACTTTCGTGCCCCGAACCTACACCCAGACATAGATGGCATACGAAGACCATTACTGGCCTTGAGCAGACCTTTGGTCTAGCTTATTAACTCATCGGAAGAATCTAAGAATTATTAAAATGATCAAATGAATTTACTGAAATATCTTCATAATATAACTTGGAAATCATAAAAGTCAAAAATTCAACTTGATAGACATGGAAACCCAAGTAATTAACATATGAATGATAATGTAAAAAATAATGAAATACTAATTGACAATGAAGACTCTAGAACAAAATAGATGTCGGGATAGGATCCCCTATCATCCTAACATTTGAAATACTAGAAAGCAAATAAAAGAGTCCTCTTGAAAGCAAGGAGGCTTACTAACAAACTCTGAGTGCTCAAGCTGGATCAACGAGGCACTGAATCTTGATCCGAGTTACCTGCGTCTTCTGCATAAGACGATATAGGACAATTGACATGAATACATTGAATGTACAATTATGCGAGTTGGAATGCTAAAACAAGATATTTGCTTGGAAATAATCAAAAGAAGCACCTACCTTGTCTCGTCTCAACTTCTAAATAACTTAACTCAAAATCAATAAAATAGATACAATATATAAAGCTTATAAAACAGTTGATAATAACTTAGTTCGTTAAAGATAAAATAATAAAAAACTTAACTCTGTGTGAGTTTCTCTAACCGACAAACACCACTATAAACCTAAGTGGTGTTACAACATGTTGCCACACTACTAGAAATGCCTTATACTTTGTCGTCACGTAGAACTACTTAACTTAGTGGACACGCTAGCTTATTTTAAGGAGTCATCGAATATGTATGACCCTAAACTACCCATGATGTCTATATGATTTATGGAATCTTGAGTTTATATAAACTCCCATGCCCACATCGTTTCTAAATACTACTCCAAAAATATGATTAGATGGTGTGTTTTTAAAAACAAAACGCTTTCTTTTGTTTGAGACAATTTCTAAAAACATAGCTTAAAAGCTCACTTGGATTCGATGTTCCCTTTCTTTCTCAAATGTGAAAATATTTTTACACTTTTAAGGGATACTTAGTTTCCATTTACTTCTTTGAAGAAAAGAACCTCAAATCTTTACTTTTTGCTCAAATAAAACTTAAGTCTTAAAATAAAGTTAAAATGTTTGTAAAAGACTTTGGAAAACTTTTATGAACTTCTTTAAGTTACTTCTGTACTTTTTGACTTACTCTTTAATTATTGACGTGTTTATTAGATTTCATAGAGTTGAATTATGGATTCAAGAAATAGGATTTTTTATAGGAAAGATCCCATGAGTATAGTAATGATTTTAGATGGCTATACATGAAAAAGGTGAACTACCAAAATGTGAGAGTGGGTCTACGTCATGGCCCGAGCCTACACCGTTAACGTGGTCAGCACCCAATGACCATTGCTAGCCTTGAGAGAACCCTTGTCCTGGCTTAATTAACTCAGAGGAAGACTTAACTTATTGCAAAGCGAGAAAATATTCTTGCAAAGCGAGAAAATATTCTTATAATAAGTTAAATAAACATCTTGACAAAAATGGCACATAAGTCCTTTATTTGAACATCTGAAATGCAAGATAAAGAGAGACCCAAACTGAACAATCTGACAGACTATCTGTCTATGAATCCTTTATAATACTAAGATAAATATTGGGACAAACCCCTCAACATTCTATAAATGAAAAGACTTAAATCAATAAAAGATTCATCTTGAATGCGAGGAGGCTCACCCATGATTTTGAGTGCTCAATTAGGATCAATGAGGTGTTGGATGTTGATCGTGGTTATATGTGTCACAACCCACAAGTACACCCTAGAAGTTAGTGCATCCTTGCATCGTCACACGGCAAATGAGACATCAAGAAGTCTCATCTAAGCCTCTCATATCATTCATTGCATAATAAGCATAGTATAATAGATAGGAATTTAAAACTTTCTTCACACATGAAGAACTCTTTCATAAACAATACGCAAGCGGATGACTTTCATTAACAACATTAAAACTATATAACATCCCATTGAACCACCTAAACTTTAGAGTTTACAAGACTTGGGATTAAGCCCATACAACACCTAAAGTAATGACTTAAGACATAAAGGAACATGTGGATGTGGTCTTCGAATCGATGAGGACTCACCAATAATTCATCTTCAATCCTTAGAACCTATCCATCCTTCATGGCACATAAAGATTCCAATTCTCTATACTTTAGTCAAAAAGTAAAAAAGGGGTTAGAAAATTTTGATGTACTAAGTATGGAAACCATGCAAAAAACATGAAAAAGGGACAATTAGTAATAACATTCTATTCATGAATTTTGATTCAAACATCATACTTTAAACATAAAAATAACATTTAACAACTTAGAAATACAAAGAATAACATTAAAAAATTATCAAATTTTAAGAACTCAGTTACAGTGAACTCAATTCCCTATATAGTAAAGTGCTTCAATGTTACACATAATTCTTATCATTTCGTATTAAGCATCTTCTAGAATGTAGTCTTACTAAAACTATCCTAAGGTTCACTTAAGTCACACAAAGAGACACCGCCCATACACCCTCTCTAAATGTGCCTAAACGATCCGTAAGATTACTTATAATGACACACACACACCTATAATAACATCACAAACATCAAGGTAAGATTCTTCTACAAAAGGTGATTCCAAGTCTCACTTGAGTGAGTTTTAAAGAGACCTTCCATACAATATCTTACACACACAGTCAAGAGATCCAATAGACTCCCTAGGATAGAATAATTCTCACTAAATACACCAACACGTAGACGATATGTCATTCTCCTCCCTAAGGATATCAAAACATCTACTTAATAAATAGGTAAGATAACATCAATGATTGACCTCTTCAAGATTACCTAAATCGTCCGTAAGACTATCTAATACTTATATCATGTGAAAAATACCATACATCTTCCCTAACTAGAGTCATTCTCAAGACTTCCATAGATAAGGCATGAAGAGATCATCCTTTATACCCTCTTCAGAATTTTACTAAGGAATCCTTAAGTCACACTAGATTAGATACTTACTTACTTACATACTTCATAACATACTTCATTAGTTCATTAGTTCATTAATAAACTCATATATCACATAAAGACATTCAAGTAATGGTCTTAGACAAGACCTAGGGACTCTCACTAACACCTTCAAAGCTTATTATGTAATGTCTAGATAGCATCCCATAACACCACCTAAAGTTCATAGAATTTTTCTAATGCTAGTAGGTATCCCATGCGATGAGAATAGGAAATAACCAACATAGACCATGGTAGAAACTCATGGAATCCGGAGTTCTAACTTACTCCGATGAGGGTGTTCTACTTTCCAAGGGTAGAATTAGGACACATCCCATGCAAGCACATGGTGAAGGAATATGAAGGGCATGCTTTTTAATCTAGTCTCATCATTAACTAGAACTACTCCCCTTACCATACTCACTTGGTGCTATCTTTCGTTCTCATAGAGTAATTCACAGTAAAGGTTCACATCAGAGGTTCCCATAACAAGTTCATAACCCAGTATATTTACACTATTAAAGATATCCATTAGGATTACCTTACAATGGCGAAAAGAAGCTCATTATGATTTCCCTAAGGTTTGATTTGATGTTGTTCATGACAATCAAGTTTAAGTCAATCATCCTTTACTTTGAAGGATACCATTACGACTTTCTACTTCAACATTTATAACCTTACCACAAGGTTCAAGGTTTCACATAAAGACTCTCTAAACATCATTCAATGTCACATGTCATTCATACATTCAAGATTATGATACTTACGCACCCTAAGTCAAGAAATAACATATTCATATTTATACAAGTATCAAGTAAGGGACACAAGTCAATCAAGACAAGACACCACATACTTCACCTTAACACATATTAGTAGCCATTCTATAAGCACATAGGGATAACCATTTTCATATTTAACTCATACTTTATACTACAATATTATCATCAATATTACCATTAAAGTCATATAGTTAGGTAGGAAAAACTATGCAGCAACCCTAAGACTACACATAGAAGCACATAGACATAGTCTACATGATTTCCTAACATACATAGAAAGAACACATACTTTCACATTACTTAAAAAATAAATAGATACACTCATACTTCGCATAAAACAACTATAAAAAATATCATTGTACTTCAACTAGTGCTGACAAGTCCATGATCATCCTGTTGCATAATGTAACGCTGACAAGGACACATCAATTCACATAACACCGCCACCATAAGTGGATCATACCAATCACAACATAATTGAGGTCAAATTAATATAACATAAAAGGAATATGGGAAGCATACCCCACTCCATCTTACCACTTGATTTCAAAGATAAAACATCCAATTTGATATAATTAAGGCCCTTACCCATGGCCATAATTAACAATTCAATACAATTTTATAAATAATCAAAGAAAGTAGGTAAATTCAGTAAATACTCATAAATATAATACAACAGAGATATCAATTGAATACAATTATTGTATCATTGAAGAGCCATAGAAATCTACACTAGAAATCATAAGCCTTAAGTCAATATCAATTCAATAAGTCTAATATTCAGTAGATCTAAAAATGGAAAATATTCAATTAATCAAATTGAATTAGCCTATAAATAAATTAACCATAATCTATACATTAATAAAAATCCCATAACAATCCATACAAGGTTTCATTAATATCAAAGCATGATCACAATACCCATATCTTAGTTGAAATTGAGTGATTTGTGAAGGTCAATGGTTCGTGGAGAATTTCATTGGAAAACATAACTTAACATCAATAACATCATATCTTAATGTTTGAAAACTATTTATGCAAGAAGCCAAAACTTATAGTAGAAATTAGACTTTGTCATCTTTTTGAAATCATTGAAAAGCATCATTGAAATTGGCTCTAAGGTAATAGCAAACCTTAGATGAAGAACTCCCATACCTTATTTGAAGAACCCAATGAGAATTGAAGAAGAAACTCAATTGAAGAATCATCTTCAAGATCCATCTTCACTTTGAAATCACATGGAGGTTTTTGGAGATACTTTTGGAGGAATGTGTTTGAGTTTTAGGGTTAGAATGAGAGTTTAATGACTTATATACTCTTAAAAACCCATAAACACTCAAAACAACCGTCAAAAAAGTTATAGGGGCTTGGAGTGAATTTACAAATTCACCCCTCAACTTAATAGAAAGGTGGTAGGAAACACACAGACCATCGACAGATGCATCGACGGTCTGTGGTCTCACTCACGTCCCGTCAATGGGGGTCTCGTGGGTTGCACCTGCAACTCCCCAACCTGAATTCCAAGTGTATCGATCGACGAGACCCATCGACGGTCCGTTGCCTTGTCGAATGGTCGTCATTTTGGTCGTCTATTGCCACTGCCTGGCAGTGTTGAGCTCCAATGTTGGGGTTCTCTTTTAGGGACCCTTGTGGGTCCTATGTGGAGTCGTACCCAGACTTTTCAATGACAAATAAGTCCACATTCGAGTTTAGGACCTACCACATGAGTTTTATCCAAAACGAACACGTAAAACTCAATAAAACATACAAAGACACACAAGGTGATTTCAAGGCACATCTTTCGAAAGTCGTAGACGTTCTTGGACATTTGACCTGCAAAGTTCACGAAACTTGACAAACTGCCTATATATACTACAATAAAACATTTAAGAACCTCATAACATCATGAATCACACATAAACACGTAAAATCACATATAAGGCACATAGGTGACTAAGTTGTCGAACTCGTGGTCGTCTCTTGACGTTTCTTCCAATGCACCTAAACTCTTAGCTACTGCCTCTAACCCGCATTATTAACCATTTTAGGACTTTATACCATCATGAAAACCATGTTAGGCTCTAGCTTCACAAAAGGAATTTTTGGGGTCTTACAATCTCCCCCACTTGGACATCATTCGTCCTCAAATGACACTTGATACTCTCCGAACACTTCCAAGAATAGGGACTTAATTAGCAACTCATGACCAACCATATAAAATCTAATACAAAAGAAACATCCAAGAGAACATTAATTTCAAACAATTAAGAGAATAACAAAACAACAAGAAAGTAGATTACATTCAATAACTTCATTCCAAAAAGCAAAAACTCATTTTATATTCAATATCATACTCGTACACATCAGTTATAACCATATTATGACAACTTTAAACCAAAAAATCAATTCGTCAAATTTCCAACAATATCATAGTTTATTGGCAGTGCTTTACAGTGAATTTGTGCAACTTTTAGGAAATTCTTAATATAGAAATGTTAATATGCATGGTAACATCATATAAACATCTTACAACATAATCATGGGTTTATAAATGCACAATGCAATAATTTAATGAAATTCAAATTCAACATAACTTCAGTCAAACATGCATATCATAAGGAGAAAATTAGGAACTCAACTTCCACAAAAGACTCCTTTATAATCAAGTTACTAAGAAATCGTTTTTTTAGGCTTGAATAAACAAATAAAGAAAGGTTAACGGAACCTCACTCCCAAAAACCATACTTTTCACCATATTCCCCACTTAGGAGAAACTCATTCTAAGGTCAACATAACATTTACTATAAGGAACTCCCTCAACGAACCTTAAACCATACTAACACTTTTTCACCAAAGTCTATATCATGTAGATTAAGACTCTCAAAGGTCTCATCATCTAACCACTACCTCCCCCTTAAATGGAGACTTTCCTTTACTCTTTCAAATCTCATCCCATTTCTTCCTATGGTTTGGGGTCTTAAACAACTTCAAACCACCTAAACAAACATTCCTTCACATTTCTAACAATATACCTTACCATTCTTTCCAACTACACTATCTTTACCATGAAAATCTAAGGTCAAAACCACTATCTATCACACCTCATCTCACAAGTCACATATCATATTTTCTCTCCCTCAACCCAAAACTTCAAAAACTCACTTGTAGGGACCAACACATAAGGGAAACAATGGAAAGACACCTTATACAAAGCTCTTAGACAAGATTAGATAACTGAAAAAGTGAAACTTTCGTAGCCCCCAAATGCCTCTTATTTATAATGTGGCGTGCTTCAAATTATAAACAAGACTCTATTAGATATGGTTCATGATACAACTAAGACATTACCAAACCTTATAGTGTAATACAAAAAATTTTTACAACCCACTACTACCCTAAAGATGTTAGAGCATCCTTGCGTCGTCACACGGCAAATGAGACTTCAAGAAGTCTCATCTAAACCTCTCCTATCATTGATTGCATAATAAGCATACTAAAATAGGTAAGAATTTAAAACTTTTTTCACACACAAATAACTATTTCATAAACAATAAGCAACTTTAATTTAAAACATTAAAACTATATAACATCCCATTGAACCATCTAAACTTTGGAGTTTATGAGACTAGGGATTAAGACCATACAACACCTAAAGTAAAGACTTAAAACATAAAGAAAAATGTGGATATTGTCCTCGAAACGATGAGGAATCACCAATACTTATCTTCATCCTTAGAAAACTATCCATCCTTCATGCCACATCAAGATTCCCATTCCCTACACTTTAGACAAAAATTAAAAAAAGGATTAGCACATGATATGTACTAAGTATGGAAGACATTCAAAAACCATGAAAAAAGGACATTTAGTAATAACGTTCATTTCATGAATTTTGATTCAAACATCATACTTTAAACATAAGAACAACATTTAACAACATTGAAATACATAAAATAACATTAAATAAATTATCACATTTTTAGAACTCACTTACAATGAACTCAATTCACTGTACAGTGAAGTACTTCAAAGTTACAGTGAATTCCTATAATTTCGTATTAAGCATGTTCTAGCACGTAGTCTTCTCACTAAAACTATCCTAAGGTTCAGTTAAGTCACACAAAGAGAGAACGCCCATACACCCTCCCTAGATGTTCCTAAATGATCATTAAGATTACTCATAATGAGACACACACCTACAATGACATCATAAACATCAATGTAAGATTCTTCTACCAAAGGTTATTCCAAGTCTCACTTGAGTGAGTTGTGGAGCGACTCCCCATACAATCCCTTACACGCACACTCAAGATATCCAATTGACTCCCTAGGATAGAATCATTCTCACGAAATACACCAACACATAGATTATATGACATTCTCCTCCTAAAGGTTATCAAAAGATCTAGTTAAGTAAATCAAGAAGATAACGTCCATGATTAACCTCTTCAAGATTACCTAAATAGTTCTTAAGACTACCTAAGTCTTAGATCATGTCGACAAACCAAACATATTCCCTATCTAGAGTCATTCTAAAGGCTTTCGTAGATAAGGTACGAAGAGATCATCTTTTATGCCCTCTTCGCAATTTAACTAAGGAATACTTAAGTGACTCTAGATTACGTACTTATTTACTTACATACTTCATAACTTAACACATTAGTTCATTAGTTCAGTAAGAAACTCAAATATCACATAATGAAATTTAAGTAATCTTAGACAAGACCTAGGGACTGTCACTAGCCCCTTCAAAGTTTATTGTGCAATGTTTAGATAGCGTCTCATACCACATGCTACACTGCATAGAACTTTTCTAATTCTAGTAGGTATCTCATATGATAAGAATAGGTAATAACCGATAGAGACCATGGTAGCAAATCATGGAATCCGGAGTTCTAATCTACTCCGATGAGAGTGTTCTACTTGCCAAGGGTAGAACTAGGACACATCACAGGTAGGCACAAGGTTAAGGAATATGAAGGGCATGCTATGTAAACTAGTCTCATATTAAAATATAATTAATCCCCTTACCATACTCACTTAGTGCTAGACTTCGTTCTCATAGAGTAATTCACATTAAAGGTTCACATAAGAGGGTTCCATAAAAAGTTAAAATTACATTTACCCTACCAAAGAGGTCTTTTAAGATTATCTCACAATGGCGACAAGAAGCTGAGTATGATTTTCTTAAGGTTTGATATGATATCGTTCAAGTCAATCAACCTTAAGTCCATCATCTTTTACTTTGAAGGATACCATTACGACACATCATCATTCATAACTTTTACACTAGGTTCAAGGTTTCACATAAAGACTCTTTTAACACCATTCAAGGTTACATGTCATTCATACATTCAAGATTAAGATACTTAAGCACCCTAAGTCAAGACATAACATATTCATATTCATACAAGAATCAAGTAAGAGACACAAGTCAATCAAGACAAGACACCACATACTTCACTTTAACACATATTACTACTCATTCTATAAGCACATAGGAATAACCATTATCAACTTTAGGTCATACATGACACTCCCATATTATAATCAATATAACCATTAAAGACTCATATAGTCAACTAGGAAAAACACCGCATCAACCCTAAGACTACACATCAAGGAAATAGTCATAGTCTACTTGATTTCCTAACATACATAGAAAGAACACATACTTTCACATAATTTCACAAATATATAGATATACTCATAATTCACATAAAACAACTATATAAAACATTATAGTACTTCAAGTAGTGTCGGCAGGTCCATGATCATCATCTTGCATAAAGTAACGCCGACAAGGACACATCATTTCACATAACACCGCCTCCATAAGAGGACCGTAACAATTACAACATAATTGAAGTCTAATTAATATTATATAAAGGGAATTATAAAAGCATACCCCACTCTATCTTATTAATTTGATTTCAAAGCTAAAACATCCAATTCGATATCATAAGGCCCTTGCCCATGGCCATAATTAATAAGTCAATACAATATATCAATAATCAAAGAAACTAGGTCAATTAATTACATACTCATCAATCTAATACAACCTTTATACCAATTGAATAGAGTTATTGCATCCTTAAAGATCCCATAGAAATCTACACTAGAAATCATAGGCCTTAAGTCAATATCAATTAAATAAGTCTAACATTCAATAGATCTAAGATGTACAATATTCAATTTATTAAATCGAAGAAGCCTATAAAGAAATTAACCAAAATCTATACATGAATAAAAAGCCCATAACAATCTATACATTACTTCATCAATATAACAGAATGATCATAATACAAATATTTTGTCCAAATTGAGAGATTTTTGAAGGTCAAGGGCTCATGGAGAATTTCATTGGAAAACATTAATTAAACATAAATAAAATCATATCTTAATGTTTGAAAACCATTTATGCAAGAACCCAATATTTAGAGTAGAAATTGGACTTTCTCATCTTTTTGAAATCCTTGAAAATCATCTTTGAAATTGGCTCAAAGGTTATAGAAATCCTTAGATGAAGATATCACATACCTTATCTGAAGAACCCAATGAGAATCGAAGAAGAAACTCCATTGAAGAACCATCTTCAAGCTCCTTCTTAACTTTGAACTCACATGGAGGTTTTTGGAGAAACTTTTTGAGGGAATGTGTTTTGATTTAGGTGTTAAGCTTATAATCAGAATTTAATGACTTATATACTCTTAAAATACCCACAAAGACTCAAAACAACTGTAAAAAGACTTATAGGGGATTGGGGTTAATTTAAAACTTCACCCCTCAACTTAACAAAATGCTGCCAGGAAACACACAGACCATCAACAGATGCATTGACGGTCCGTGGTCTTACCCACGTATCGTCGATGGGTGCCTCGTGGGTTGCACATGAAACTCCAAAACCTGCAGGCCAAGTGGCTCCATCAACAATACCCGTTGACGGGTCGTTGCCTGGTCGACTGGCCATCATTTGGGTCGTCGATTGCCACTACCTGGCAATGTCGAGCTCCAATGTTGGGGTCCTCCTTTAGGGCCTCTTGTGGGTCCTTTGTGGAGTCGTACTGGGAGTTTCCACCAAAATAAGTTTGTATTTGAGTTTTGGACATACTACATGATTTTCATCCAAAACAAACACGTAAAACTTGACGAAACATACATAGACACACAAGGTCGTTTCAAGGGACCTCTTTCGAACGTCATGGACGTACTTTGACCTTTGACCTCCAAGCTTCACTAAACTTGACACACTTCCTATATATACTACAATACCTCATTTAAGAACCTTATAACATCATGAATCATACATAAACACATAAAACCACATATGAGACACATAGGTTACTTAGTCGTCTAACGTCTTGGTCGTCCCTTGATGCTTGATATGTAATGCACCTAAACTCTTAGCTATTGCCTCTAACCCACATTATAAAAAATATTAGGACTTTAGAAAATAATGAAAACCATGTTAAGATCTGGCTTCACCTAATTCATTTTCGGGGTCTTACAATATGCCCTACATCATAAGACAATACCAGACAACTGGCATCAGTACATTCAATGTACGAATAAGCAATTTCGAATGATAAACAACAACTTTAATCTTTAAAGGAGAATCTTATCTTGTCTCTACTCAACTCATGAAATACTGAACTTAATATAAAGCAATAGAGACACCTGCAATATATATAAAACAATGTAAAAATAGCAAAACAACTTAGTTCATTAAAGATGATGCAATAACAAGCTCTAGTTTACTTATATATGAAAGTAATATAGTTGATGTGGGAGATTATCTAACCAAAAACCATCACTATGAGCCTAAGCGATGGTACAATGTCTTATCTCACTTTGCAAGAGGACCGTCCTATACCTTGATGTAATTATAGAACTGAAACTACTAAGTGGATCCACTAGTCTATGCTAAAAAGCACTACTGAAAATATCTCAAAAGTATGACCCTTCTTCTGTCCATGTTGGCTACATGGTTAACACACCCACGAAATTTCATGAACCATAATAGAGACTCATATGTTCAAAGTAAAGCCTTAACGTCCGAGAACTAGAAAAAATTGACCTAGTGGATGTCCCTAAGTTTGGTGAAGGTTTGGGAGTGTCTTATTAAGTATAAAACTTGTATTATAGAGGGTCAAAAGATACAGTCACAACTCCCAAAGGACCACCCTTAGGGTCCTTGACGAGGACCAGAACTTTGACGAGCAGACTGCCAAAGTAGCATGTGACCAGCCAAGAATTGGAAGCCACTGCGCGTCATGCCACAACCACAAGGAGGAAAACTTTTGACTCACAAAGCGTTGAATACACGAGGTCCACTTCCTTAACCCGCATCTTTGAATAAAAATGTGGAATTTACCCCACGACGCCTAGAAAAGACCCAGATCCATTCACGTCATTTTTATGACAATTTGACTTCACAAAAAGTCCCAATTAAATGCGGGGTCTTTTAGTTAATAGAAAGGGTGACCTATATAATATTTTAGGGTCGTTTTTATGTCAATTTTAACACACAAATAAAATCCCAATGTTGTAAAAAAATTACTCTCATCTCTCTCAAATTCTTTCTTCCTCCAAACCTCCATTGAAGACCATTAGAGCGCCAAAAAAAAGGTAATGTTTTAAAGATTCATACCCAATTTAATGTCTTTATCATCTGTAAGGTACAATTATTTAACTTTTGGAATTCCTTTCCCAAGAGGTCAATATAATAAATGATTTCTAAATCCCCCAAAATAAGGGTATGCTTCTCACATGGGTCTTCGTTGAAAAACGTAATTATGAATCAATTGTGATGAATTAATGTTGTTCAAGCATATATTTATTGTTAATTTATGAGAACCTAGACCCATGTCCTTTCCCTAATTTCATGAAAACCTTGAATTATATGGGTGAGTTTTGAAGATGATGAACGAGTAGATTGATTACATTGTTGTTAATTATGTATTTGCTACTTCAATTAACATATTTTATGTAAAAAATTTTTATGTATTCTCGGTAATGGAAGTATGAAGGTTCTTGAATAGGGCAATAAGGTATGTTGATTGGTTTCTCGTGGATTCAATTGGGAATTATGAGTTACTTATATAGTAATGTTCCTATATCAAATGTGTGATTGTGATATTGATGCTAGGAATTCGTCATCCTTAACCCTAAGATATCGAATTAGACAGAAATTATGTATGTATGATATGATACGAATATTATATGATTGAAAGTAGCTTATCATGATTATAATAAAGTGGTAACTGAAAGGTTTATTCACTTGTGAATTAGTGTCTAAACTGAAAGGATTGTTCTCACTTGTGATGACATATGAGCAAATATGATCAAATGTTTACAAATGGGTCTAGAAGAGACTAATGTGAACTTGTATGATAAAATAAGATGATTAGTAAAGGCAATAATTTCTTAGCAATGAAAGGGCATGCAAATGAGATGGAGGCCCTCACATTTAGTAAGTCTAGCCTCCCACGTGGGTTTTCTCATGTTAGTAAGTCCAAATCCCCAAAAATATGTGTTGTCTCAATGAAATGGAAACCTCCATGTCTAGTAAGTTAAGGTTTCTAGTAACAATCCCCTTGACTCTTTACTATGTGTCCACTTTGGACTCTAGCTTAGTGGATCCACCTAGATAGCTATGTAGGAATTGTTGCACCTTATCCAAGTGTTAAACCTCTCTTTTCAGTGTGGGAGTAGAACACCTGATTCCATGTAGGTCACATGGTCTCATGTCGGTTATTGCACTTCTTTCCCTAATGTAAATGTAAATGAACAAGTTATGTAGAAAAAGTTGAATCTGGAAAAGTATTCTCTACGGGTAATGTAATTTAGTGAAATTCATTTTGTATCATACAAGAAAGGAATCCCATTTGTGGGCCGCTTGGCCAACTAGAAGAAAGACATCTTCCCTGCTTATCAACTTCACGCCGCCGTTCGTTTTCTACCGAGGTCGGGGTTTTTTTTAAGACAAATCCATCATTGAAGGGCAGTTTGGGGGAGGCACGCGTCGACCCTACCTTATGAGTATTCGGACTATAACAGTTTCGATGAACAGTCACTCACTTTTGACAGTTATACGATTGCAGAAGATGATCTAGAATTGTGTCAATCAAACCTGCCCTTCTTCAAATATCCCATAAATCTAAATAAAGTAGGGACTTCAAAGGTTGACTAAGAAGGGAGAAAGTTGACTTTGAGAAAGAAAAGGGGCGCCCTAGCTGCAATACAAAAAACAGCACTAACGAGCAGGAAAGGTGAACTCCAATTAGGGTCGTCTTAAAGGCTACTTCATAGTGTGAGGTAGGGTATGGTAGTTCTCTTACACATAGCACATGGTGGATACTAAGGGATGGTTCTAGAAGTGTTCTTTTGTGATTATGGTTATGATTATTTTGCGAATCTATGAATAGTAATAATGTATGATGCACGTTATGAAAATTAAGAGAATATGTTATATGTATGAAGTGGGTTGATTAATGTCATACTTAACTTTGGATAGGGTTATGGGGATTTATTCTTGGCATTGCACAAGTGTTGCTTGCATGTTGGCTTGTCTAATGATGTTCCATATATTCATATACTGAGTTATTGGATATTTTGCATGGTTTTGACTAAATGGTGCCTTTTCTCATGCATTTATGCTTTTAATGCATATGGAACATAATCAGTACATGTGTTTTGTACTAAGCCATATTTCTTTCCTTTTTACCAAATATTGTAGATTCGGGCAATTGAGGTATCTTGAGGCTAAAGCAAGAAGGCTTGGAATAGACTCTTGATGTTTTGGTAGGTACTCTAGTTCGAAGATGACACCACCTACTCTAACTTAGTCGTACTTGTTTTGTCCAAAGACATTATTTTCTCTCGTAATTTTGAAGATGTTGAGGTAAGACCTATGCAGATATTATTAATTTTCCTAAGGGCTACGCCCAAATGTTTTAGTTCATGTAGATGGTTTAATGTGAGACAAAGTATTAGACTAAA
The DNA here is from genome assembly GCA_027705065.1 of Solanum peruvianum. Taxonomy (NCBI): domain Eukaryota; kingdom Viridiplantae; phylum Streptophyta; class Magnoliopsida; order Solanales; family Solanaceae; genus Solanum; species Solanum peruvianum. The sequence continues at coordinate 63,282,596 of JAKWJD010001755.1, forward strand.
TTCCTATGTATTGTTATGATTGTGTAACACTCTGGAAAATCTATGACTTAGTCTAGAGCTTAACCTATTTAATAAGGTTTAAAATTCTGTTTCCAGACCTATATTATTGTAATAAGTTTATTCATAAAAGGTTAGAACCAAAATGACAAAGAAAGACTTTGACGTTCGGAAACTAGCTAATTTAAACTAGTGCACGTCTCTATGTTTGGTGAATGTTTCAAAATGTAAATGGAAGCCCAAAACATGTAATCAGACCTTAGATAGGTACTATGTAGTAAAAAGGGTCCAAACATCCTGTAACGACATCCCAAGGACCACCCAAAGGGTCCTTGGAGAGGACCCTAGCATGGGTAGGCAGTCTGCCAAAGCAGCCTGTGCGAACAAGATTGGGGCATAAGGTGTGTTACGTACAGCCTACACGCAGGTTACTTCCTCAAGAATTTAGGATCAGACTCGCTACGCGAGACTGACACACACCTCACTGCCTCAATCCAAAAATTCAGTAAAATAATGGATTGACCTTGCGATGACCACATATTTTTGGTAATTTAACTTCATAAAAAGACCCATTGAAGTGAAGGGTATTTTGGGTATTTTATAGGACGACTATATATGGAAACTAGGACAGTTTTTGACCACTTTTTACACGTCCAAATCATATTCAAAGTCAATTACCCATCTCTCTCAAGAAATGCTCTCTTTTCCAAACTCCATTAAAGAACAAAAAGAGCTTTAGGAAGAATATGAAGGCTTTGAGGTTTCGAATAAAATTTCATGGATTATTAGTCTATAATGTATGGGTTTTTCACTCTTGGAAATCCTTTACCAAGAGGTCTTTTCAAAGATGGTTTTCGAGAATTCAAACTTCTTGGGTTTTTACTCTAAAAAACGGGTTTTCTTACTAACTCTAAATCTATGACATTCGATGAAAAATAATGGTTTTTTATGGTTGATTTCACAAAAATTATTGAGTATTTTATTAGTAATGTTTGAATCTAGTGTGATACATATTCTCTCCCTAAATAATATTCTTGAATGGGTTGTATCTACTACTTGATTACATGTAAACGTTGGGATTGGAACTTAAACTTGAATCAATTCTTTAATGACATGTTCCCTGATCCTACCTTATGAATTAATATTGTATATGAATCGTAGAGTATGTATTGACTACGCTTTTTAGTATTTCACTATGTTATTGTTATGATTATTGAAAACTTGAACATAAGTTCTTGAATAAGGTACTTGGAAGAAAGAGGTAAGTATCCTAAAGTAGTGATAACCCTATGATAAATTATGTTAGCCTATGAATAATGATAATATATTAATGAAGTATGCATGATGTTTATATGAATATATGTTGGGCAATGAACATACTAAATGTGAGATCATTATAAGAATATGAAAATGCAAGTTTCTGATATCCTCTTTTATGCTTTACACAAGGTGATTATGTTATGTTAATCTCACATACAAAGGTTATGATGAAAGGAAATTCTCATCTAATCCTAATGAGCTCATGATCATGTTTATACAAGGAGTTAATGTCCTATGAACTATGGTAAGTTTATGATAAAAGAAAATTTAAAGGTTATTCAAGAAAGGGACTGAAGCTAAGCAACGATGAACTAGATAGGAGAGGTATCAATTACCTACTTGGAAGTTAGGTTCACAATGATTCTCATGAGATAGAGGCTACCATGTAATGTGGAACTATGGGTCTCTAATACATCTCCTAGTTCTGGAACTATGTTGCAACAATAGGATACTAGCTAGTGGATCCACCTATAAAGCAATGTAATGTTTGGTTCTACTTTGGTCATTAGACAACCTTCTTTAGGTGTGGGATTTTATGACACAGGATTCTATGCTTAGCTCACATGGTCTAGGTCGGTTAAGTCGTATATTGTCTTTCATAAAATGAATGAGAAGTAAATGGATGTTGACTATGGTGACTTGAAGAGTCTACAAAGTATAGGTAGGGGTATGAGACTCTACATAGACATTACACTAGTTGACTCGAAGGGAAGTCCTAGATGATTGTTTTATGTAATATAATAACATGAAAGGTATGATAATTATTATACATTTTTTTACTCTTATATGAAATTGGTTACGTTAATGAATATGTTATTGTCTATACTGCTTTATGAGGTGATGACAACTTATGTTACAAGTTACATTAATCAAAGATTTACTTATGGTCTCCTATCTTATATACTTGGTAGTGTGGTGTTATGGGTCTTAACATGACCATTGCACTTGTAGGTTGGAGATGGGATCATTGGTAAGTGTATTGTATGTTCTGTGTAAATGACCTTTTGAATACGAATTGTTAACAAGACTCTATGATAATATATCTTTGATTATGATCATGTTTTATGTCGATGGAATCCTTAACTTGTACATGTTCTATGGTATGTGCACTGAAGACTTTCATATAACTTAACATGTTTTTTCCAAAGAAATGATAAATAATCCTTTTTCATGCATGTCCTTAAATGTTATGTGCATATACCCATACATAGTACATGTGGCGTACTAATCCCATTACTTTATATTACTACAAATGTTGGTCTGGCCATTGAAGATTAAGAAGGTCGTTTGAAGAAGCTTGTAAATCTTTCTCCAAGTGTTGGTAGGTCCTTATTTTTGTGGATTCTATGTTTTCATACTCTAACTTAGAAAATTTTAGTAGATTCTAAGACTACTCGTATTTCCATTTGTGTTCTTTGGCTTTTTTCATATTAAGGCCGATATGGCGTATTGACTATTTATTGGCTAAGTCCAGATTTGTACTCTTTATATTTTTTTTTATTTAAGCAACATTTTGAATATCATTACGTAAGTTTTCATGATTGGTATATATGAAGTTTAAGTATACTTCACATAGTATTAAATGTTTTTAATTTTTCTTCTATTTAACTAATGTCATGTTATGACGAATGTTAAGGGCATGTTTGCATCCTTTTAGAGGACGAGGACGCGGGTCGCATCTAGGGGTGTACTATCCGAGTGTGACAGACAGCCTAAGCAAAAAGCGTAAGTAAGCTTCCTATATGAGGAAGAGGACGTCAGTTACGCCTAGGGGGTACTTTGGGTCGTAACAAACTTGGTATCAGAACATGAGGTTGAAGTTATCTTAGGATTGATGTCTCACTAAACCACATCTATGTAGGATCTTATTCATAATTGTTAAGCGCGCACACTTACGAAAGAGAGACTATGTGATACTTATCAACTTTCGTTCTCTTGTTATTCCTTAGTCGTGTCTAAGAATTGTAGGTTAATTTAAACGTTTCCTTTTATTGTGCTTATAGGTAATGAATACAAGGAGGAACAGTTCTCCAAGGGACGAAGAGGACAATTTGAATGAGGCAGTTCCCCCTCAAGCTACTCAAAACCCTCAAGTTCCTACTGAAGAAGGGGTTATGTCTAACGTTGAGATAAGGTCGTCAATTCATAGCTTGACCCAAGTGTTTACTACTTAAGTGTCTAGGGATGCTAGGGTGCAAGTGGACCCTAATGCTAACAGTATTACTTCAAGGATTAGCGACCTTTAAAGTATGAATTCCCCTACTTTCTTTGGTTCTAAGGTGGAGGAGGACCAACAAGGGTTCATTGATGAAGTGTTCAAAGTTCTTGATGCTACGTGTTTGTCTTCTAAAGATAAGATGGAACTAGCTGCCTACAACCTCAAAGATATGGCTCAAGTGTTGTATGAGAAATGGAAAGATGAGAGGCCGGTTAGAGAAGGCTAGGTTTCTGGGGAGGCTCTCACTAGGAATTTCCTTGATAGGTTCTTTCCTTAGAAATCAAGGTAGAGGAAAATGCAAGAAGTCATCAACCTACGTCTAGGAGGTATGATCATGAAGAAGTATAGCCTCAAGGTTACTCAACTATAAAAGCATGCTCCTACTATGGTTGTGGATTTTAGGGCAAAAATGAACAAATTTGTCATGGGGATATCCGATCTTGTGGTTAGTGAGTTTATGTTTGCTATATTGATTCCTAGAATGGACATTTCTCATCTCATGGCTCATGCCGAATAAATTGAGGAGCAAAATCTTAAGCAAGTTGGTAGAATAATGAAGAAGGTGACAGCTGAAGATGGGATTTCTTCTAAGACTAGATTATTCAAGACAAAACAAGGTTCAGTAAGATGTTTCCCAATCAAGGCCCTTCTAATGCTCCAAGGGTCACCAAGAGTAAAGTGTCTACTCCTAAGCCCCAAGAGGGGAAAGGTGGTAAATCTTATGTTTAGAAGCCCCTTTGTGAAAATTGTGATAAGAGACATGATGATAAGTGCCTAGTTGGCACGAGTAATTGCTATGTTTGTTGCAAGACTGATCACATGAAGAGAGATTTCCATATAACAAAAGCCCAAGGAAGGGAAAATGCTCAATAAAATCTAGTCCCCCAAATCCAGTTTCTCCCAAGAAGAATCTCTTTATGCTCTCCAATCCCGATATGATCAAGAGAGCTCACCTGACATGGTTACCTATATTTTACAATTATTTTCCTTTGATGTATATGTTTTTTTAGATCCGGGAGATACATTTTCATTTGTTACCCCTCTTGTATCCATGATGTTTTCTATTCTACACGACATATTAGATGAACCTTTCTCGGTTTCTACCCAGGTGGAAGATTTTCTGTTGGCTAAAGGATTATATAAAGGTTGTCTTATTTCCTTGACTAATAGAGTTACGTTAGTTGACTTAATAGAACTTGATATGCTATATTATAATGTCATATTAGGGATGGATTGGTTGCATGCTTGCTTTGCCTCTATTGATTATAAGACAAGGATAGTCAAATTTCAATTTCCAAATGAACCCATTTTTTAGTGGAGAGGAGGAAACTCAAATCCTAGGGGTGAGATCATTTTGTGAATAAAAGCTTGCAAGTTGATTGCAATGAGTTGACTCTATCACATATTTAGAGTTAGAGATCTTGAATCTGAGGTCCCTACCTTAGATTCGTACTCATAAAGAAGGAATTTTCGAAGCTCTTTTCTGATGACCTGCCTAGACTTCTTTCTGAATGGGAAATTGACTTCGCCATAGACTTATTGCCGGATACACAACTTATTTCTATCCCTCCTTATCGGATGGCCCCGACCTAGTTGAAAGAACTAATGGCTCAACTAAAGGATTTGTTACATAAGGGCTTTATACAAATAATCATATCTCTATGGGGTTCCTCTTTATTGTTTGTGAAGAAGAAGGATGGGTCTTTGAGAATGTGTATCGACTATCATCGATAGAACAAAGTCACCATAAAGAATAAGTACCCACTCCCTAGGTTTGATGATTTATTTGATCAACTCTAAGGATCGAGTTACTTTTCAAAGATTGATTTGAGATAGGGTTATCACCAACTTAGAGTGAGGGAGGTTGATATTTCAAAAATTACTTTTGGAACAAGATATGGTCACTTTCAAATCCTAGTTATGTCATTTGGTAAACCTAATGCACCGACGACTTTCTTGGACCTTATGGATTGAGTTTTTACAACGTATCTTTATTTGTTAGTTATTGTCTCATTGATGATACTTTGTTATACTCGAGGAGTGAGGATGCTATTATGAGTCATTTGAGAATAGTTTTGCAAGTTCTCAAGGATAACCAACTTTTTGAAAAATTTAGTAAATGTGAATTTTGGTTGAGGTAAGTTACTTTTCTTGGGTACATGATCTCTTGAGAAGGGGTTGAGGTCGATCCGAGAAAGACAAAAGTGGTCAAAAGTTGGCCTAGACCTTTGAATCCTACCGACATCCGAAGTTTCCTAGGGTTGTCCGATTACAATAGGAGGTTTGTTAAGGGATTTTCATCTATCACATCTCCATTAACATCCTTAACCCAAAAGAAGTCCAAGTTCAAGTGGTTGGAATCTTGTGAAAAGAGTTTCAAATTATTGAAAGATAGACTCACCTACGCTCCATTATTGACTTTACAGGAGGGTACTAAAGGGTTTGTGCTTTATTGTGATGTTTCCCGAGTGGGTCTAGGATGTGTTGTTAAGCAACATGGAAAGGTGATATTGTATGCTTCAGGAAACTCAAGAAACATGCGAAGAACTTCCAAACACATGATCTTCATCTTGCGGCGGTAGTTTTTGCCTTAAAGATTTGGTTGCACTATCTCTATAGGGTACATGTAGATGCTTTCACCGATCACAAGAGTCTTCAATACGTATTCACTCAAAAAAACTCGAATCTACGTCAAACGAGATTGTAAGAACTTTTAAAGGACTATGACACGAGTGTGCTTTACCATCCCGGGAAACATAATGTGGTCGCGGATGCCTTAAGTAGAGTACTGGTTGGTAGTGTGACTCAAGTGGTTGACGATAAGAAAGAGATAGTGAAGAGGTTCATAGGTTGGCTTGATTGGGTGTTCAACTAGAAGTCTTTCAAAAAGGTGGTTTCACACTTCGCCACAATTTTGAGTCCTTTTTAGTGGTAGGGCTATAATCCAAGAAACACCTTGATCCTCTATTGATGTAGTTGAAGGAAATGGTCCTTACTAAATCTAGTAAGTGTTTCTCTCAAGGAGAATATGGGGTGCTTAGACACAAAGGAAGATTGTGTGTACCGTGGATGGCTTGAGGGAATTGATCATGGAAGAGGCTCATAGCTCCTAATATTCCATTCACCCGGGTGCCACAACGATGTAATGCGACATGAGGGAAACTTATTGGTGGAATGGTATGAAAAGAGACATAGAGGATTTTGTTGTTGAATACACAAATTGCTAACAAGTCAAACAAGAGCATCAAAGGTTGGGTGGCTTGACTCAGAATATATATATCCCACGAAAACAACACGCCTTGACATGGGTCATTGTGAATATATTTACCTAGTTGGCACATTTTCTTCATGTCAAAGTCTATTATTCGGCGGCAGATTATGACAAATTGTACCCTAAAAAATTACTGAAGCTACATGGATCCTCTTTATCCATCATCTTGGATAGGGGCAGTCAATATACCTTTCATATTTGGAAGGATTTTTAAAGAGGGATTGGTATGAAAGGGAAGCTTAGTAACGCCGTTCATCATAAGATGGATGGTCAAGCGGAACGCACTATCAAAACCCTAGAATATATGTTTAGGGAGTACGTCATCGACTTTATGGGTAATTAGGATGACAACCTACCTTTGACATAATTATCCTACAACAATTTTGACCATTCGAGTATATGCATGGAACCTTTTGAGGCACTCTATGCAAGGAGGTGTAGATCACATGTTAGGTGGTATGAGGTAGGTTAGAATTCTCTACTTGGTGTCAACATAGTTTATGAAACCCTCAAGAAGGTTCGGCTTATAAGGGACAAAATAAAAACGACTCAAAGACGTCAAAAATCTTATGTTAAAAATAGAAAGAGGGACCTTGAATTTTTGAAGTAGGAGACCGGTTCTATATGAAAATTTCGCCCATAAAAAGGTTGATGAGGTTTTGAAAGAAGGGGAAACTTATTCCCCGGTTTTGTGGTCGTATAAAATTTTAAAGAGAGTTGGGAGTGTGGCACATGAGTTGAAATTTCCCAATGAGTTGTCCATGATTCACCTAGTATTCCATGTTTCTATGCTAAAAATAGCAAACGGAATCCAATTCCCATTCTTCTTCTAGAAGGTTTACGTGTCAAAGAGGACCTTTGTTATGAATAGGGCCGGTTGAAATCATGGATCGTCAAGTTATGAAATTGAAGAATAAGGAGGTTGCCTTTGTAAAAGTTATATGGGGGAACCACCTAGTTGAGGGAACAACATGGGAGGACGAGGCCAGCATGAAGTACCTCTATCCTCACTTTTTTCCTCTAACTCCTAGTCCAGGCTGAGGTTAGTAGTTCCGTATATGACTATCATGAATAATGTTGAACTTATCATGTTTTTTTAAAGGTCTGCATATTGATATAGAAATTCATGCTTAAGTTGAGTTCATTTCTTCTCCATGAAATGTGTTTCTTATGGTTGATTTTAATTTAGGTATCTGGTATGATATAAGTATTCATGGAAGTTATATTAAACAGAATTGGTGTTTTTTTGACAAGAAATCATCATGGTAACTCTTCATGTTCGTATTGAACTTATAATGAGAAGGAGAAGGTAGTTCCTTCTTTAATGATATGAAAAGTTGAGCTTATGTATGTTATATGTTGTGGATTAACTTCCTATATGTTAAATCTATTATTATATGTTAAAATAAGTGGAGAATTCCTTCAATGAGTTGTTATCATTTTATATATATTTCTTGTTTGTTGGTTGGGCATGCTAGTCTTGAATCTCTTCTTCCTATAAAGGTCTAAGGTGTCATGAGGGGACGAATGTTCCAAAAGGGTGGGATAATCACACACCCCGGAAATTCCATGAACTATACTAGAGACTCATATGTTGAATAATTATTATTTTAGACCTAAATAAGTGTATTTGACTTGTTTGAGAAGTATTAGATCCAAAACATTAAAAAAAAAAAAAAGGTCATAACGTTCGGAAACTAGCGAAATTGAGGTAGTAGATGTCCCTACGTTTGGCGAGGGTTTAGGAGGGTAATATTAAGTATTAAACTTGTAAAAATACTTTAATGAGGTAAAATATAGTATATATGGTCAAAACGTACATTCACGACTCCGAAGGACCATCAGAAGGGTCCTTGAGGAGTACTCAAAATTTGGCGAGAAGGCTACAGAAGCAGCTTGCAACCAGCCAGGAATTGGAAGTCACTGCGCATCGCGCTGCTAGCATAAGGAGGAAAAATTTTGCCTCGCGATATGGGGACTCCACGAGTTCCTCTGCCTCAATCCGGATTTTTTAAAAAAATATATGGAATTGACCCTGCAACGTAGCAAACTCCCAGATACGTAGGCATCGTTTAAAGACAATTTGACTTCAAAAAAGAGACAATTAAGTGAGGGGTCTTTTGGGTAATTTAAAGGGTGACTACATAATATTTTTGGGTAAGTTTTATGTAACTTTTAACACTCAAATCAAATCCCATAGTTGAAGTCAAAAATCACTCTCTTCTCTCTCAAATTCTCTCTTCCTCCAAACCTCGTTTGAAGACCACTTGATCTCCAAGAAGAAGGTAAGGTCTTCAAGATTCAAGCCAATTTCGAGGCTTTAGCATAAATATGGTATGGTTTAGTTTAATCGTGGTATTCCTTTCCCGAAGAGGTCCTTCCAAAAGAAGATTTCTAAATCCTCCAAAACAAAGTTTTTCTTCTTACATAAGTCTTTATTGAAAAACAAAAATATGAATAAATTGTGATGAATTAATGTTGTTTAAGTATATATTGATGATTTCCTATGAGATTCCCCTAGACCCATGTCTTTTCCCAAATTTTATGAAAATCTTCAATTATTAGGGTGAGTTTTGAAGATAATTAATAAATAGATTGACTACATTGTTGTTGATTATATAATTGCTTATTTAATTTACCTTGTTTATATAATTGGTTATGTATTCTTGTTAATGGAAGTATGAAGGTTCTTGAAGAGGGTAAGAAGTTATGTTGATTGGTTTTTCTTGGATTCAATTGTGAATTATGAGTACTTAGATAGTAATGCTCCTATGTCTAATGTGTGGTTGCGATGTTGATGCTAGGAATTCCTCATCCTTAACCCTAAGACATTGTAGAAGACATGAATTATGTATGTATGAGATAATACAAATATTATATGAGTGGAAGTAGTTTCTCATGATTATAATAAAGTGTTAAGTGAAAGGTTTAATCATTTGTGAAGTAGTGTCTAACGTGAAAGGAATATTCTCACTTATGATGACCTATTAGGTAATATGATAAGATGTTTACATAGGGGTCTGGATGATAATAATGTCAACTTGTATGAAGAAATAAGATGAATACTAAACGGAATAATTGCTTGTAGCAGCTAAAGGGAATGTAAATGAGATGGAGGTCTCACGTTTAGTAAGTCCGGCCTCCCACATTGGTTTCCTCAAGTTAGTAAGTCCAGATCCCCAAAACTATGTGTTGTCTCATGAGATGGAAACCTCTACATCTATAAAGTCAAGGTTTCTAGTAACAATCTTCTTTACCCTTAACTATGTGCCCACATAGGACTCTAGCTTAGTGGATCAACCTAGATAGCTATGTAGAATGGTTGCACCTTAGGAAAGTGTTAACCCTCTCTTTTCGGTGTGTGAGTAGAACACTGGATTTCATGTAGGTCACATGGTCTCATGTCAGTTATTGCACTCTTCCCTAATGTTAAAGTAAATAAACAAGTTATGTATGTGAACTCTTATTACGGTCGTCTTAAAGTCTACTACATAGCGTGAGGGGGTTTTGCGACTTCTCTTACACATTGCACACATGGGATCCTAAGGAATGGTTCTAGAAGTGTTCTTTTGTGATTATGATTAAGATTATACTGTTATTTTATGAATAGTATTGATGTATGAAGCATGTCATGAAAATTGAGATAATATGTTATAAATATGAAATGGATTGCTGAATGTGATACTTAGCTTTGTATAGGGTTATGGGGCTTTATTCTTTGCATCTCAATAGTGTTGCTTGAGTTGCTGGTATGTTGGGTTCACTTATTCCATATATATGCATATTAATTTAGTTGATATATTTTATGGTTTTGACTAAATGTTGCCTTGTCTTATACATTATTGATTTTTATGCATAGGGACCATACTTAGTACATGTGTTGTACTAATCCATGTTTCTTCCTTTCTTTCCCTAACATTGTAGGTTTGGGACATTGTGGTATCTTGAGGCTAAATCAATAAGTCTTGGAATAGACTCTCCAAGTTTTGGTAGGTCCTCTAGTTTGAGGATGATACCACCTACTCTACCTTAGATGTACTTGTATTGTCCTAAGGCATTCTTTTATCTCCTATTGAGGAAGAAGTTGATGTAAGCCCTAGGTGGCTATTATTAATTTTCATAAGGGCTACGCCCGAATGTTTTAGTTCATTTAGATGTTTTAATGTGAGATAAGGTATTCGACTAAATTCGTATGTATTGCTATGATTGTCTAAGTGAGAAGCCTAAGTAAGATTCCTATATGAGTTTTCTATATAAACTCCATAAATAGTAGTGAGAGGTCTATGTAAATCTCATTTTATATATATAATATATATATATATATATATATATATATATATTATATATATATAAAAGTAAATTTTTTTAGTTTTCCGCACTATTTACCTATGATATGTGACGAGGAATGAAAGAGGCTTGTCTAAGTCTTCTTCGAGGAGGAGGATGCTGGTTACACCTGGGGGTACTTTGGGTTGTAACACACATGGTATCAGAGCATAAGGTTGAAGTTATCTTAGGATTGATGTCTCAATAAACCATGTCTATGTAGGTTTTTATTTATAATTGTTAAGCTCGCGACACTTATGAATGAGAGACTATGTGATGCTTCGGAACTTTCGCTCTTTGTTATTCCTTAGTCGTGCCTAAGATTCCTAGATATATTTAGTTATTTACTCTAATCCTTTTATTGTGCTTATAGGCAATGAATATAAGGACAAACAATGCTCGAAGGGCCGGTGAGGAGAATTATGAATGAATTAGTTCCCCACCAAGCTGCTCAAACCCTTAAGTTCCTATTGAAGAAGGGGCTCTGTCTAACGTCGATATAAGGTCGGCCTTTCATAGCTTGACCCAAGTGTTGACTACTCAAGTGGCAAGGGATTCTATGGTGCAAGTGAAACCCAATGCTAAAACTACCGCATAAAGGATTAGGTACTTCACAATGATGAATCCCTCTACTTTCTTTGGTTCAAGATGGAAGAGGACCCACAAGAGTTCATTGATGAATTGTTCAAAGTGTTGTTGCTATTGAAGTATCTTCTCAAAAAAGGAGGAACTAGCTGCCTACCAACTCAAAGATGTGGTTCAAGTATGGTATGAGCAATGGAAAGATGAGAGGCCGGTTAGAGAAGGCCAAATACTTCTGAGGCTTTCAAGACGCCTTTCCTTGATATAATCTTTCCCTTTAAACAAGGGAAATGAAAATTCTAGAATTCATCAACCTTCATCAAGGGGGTATGAGTTTAAAGATGTATAGCCTCAAGTTAACTCAATTATGAAAGTGTGCTCCTACTATGGTTGCAGATTCTAGGGCTAAGATAAACAAATTTGTCATGGGAATATCCGATCTTGTGGGTAATGAGTTTATGTCGGCTATGTTGATTCCTATAGTTGACATTTCTCGTCTAATGGTTCATGACAAACAAATAATGGACAAAAAGCTTAAGCAAGTTGGTAGAGAGTTGAAAAAGGTGAGAGTCGAAAATGGGAATTCTTCTAAGACTAGTTTGAGGTTCAAGACAAACCAATGTTCAAGAAGAGGTTTTCCAATAAAGTCCCTTTTAGTTCTCCAAGAGTCAACAAAAGTAAAGTGTCTACTCCGAAGCCCCAAGAAGGGAAAAGTGGTTGATCTTATGTTGAATCTTATTGCCGAATACACAACCTATTTCAATCCATCTTTATCCAATGTCCTCGGCCAAGTTGAAAGAATTAAAGGCTCAACTCTACGAGATGAGGGTTTTATACAACGAAGCATATCTCCATGGGGTTCCCCAATTTTGTTTGTGAAGAAGAAGGAGGGGTCTTTGAGAATGTGTATCGACTATCGTTAATTTAACAAAGTCACTTTAGAATAGTTTTGCAAGTTCTCAAGGATAAAAAAACATTATGCTAAATTTAGTAAAAGTAAATTTTTTTAGGGTGGGTTGCTTTTCTTGGGCACATTTGTCTATTGTGATGGGGTTAAGGTAAATCCGAGGATGATGGAAGTGGTCAATAGTTGGCTTAGACCTTTGAATCCCACCGTTATCTGAAGTTTCCTAGGGTTGGCCGATTACCATAGGAGGTTTGTTGAGAGATTTTCATCTATCACATATCCATAAACGGCCTTAAACCAAAAAAAGTCCAAGTTCAAATGGTCGGAATCTGTAAAGAGAATTTCCAATTATTAAAAGATAGACTCACGTCCTCTCTAGTATTGACTTTACCGGAGGGTACCTAAGGGCTTATGGTTTATTGTGAAGTTTCTCAAGCTGGTCTAGGATGTGTTCTTGTAACAACCCTTAAAGAATAAATATGCTAAGTAATGCTTAATGTGTAGAATGCCTACAATTATACCAGGTTCACACGGATTGATGCGCGTAGAAGAAGTCCTTTAAACCCTTGCTAGAGCCAATCCAACTAACTTGGGGAGTTAGTTGATCTAGAAAAGGTTGGGTCCAACCATGTAGGGCTCTAGAATACGAAGATTTACATGAAGGAGTCTTTACCGGACTTAAAAAGGGTAAATTTTAGGTTTGGAGGGTCTAGGGGTAAAATTGTATTTTTTCAAACTAGGGTAGTATCCTAATTACCCGAAATATATAGTTAGTTATTTAATTAATATGGTGGAGGGGAATTTTTGGGAGATAGGACTGAAAAATGGCTCTTGAAGTGAAGTCTTGCTCCACCCGGGTTCGAACCTAGGTGGAAGCAATGAATAAAATTATTTTTAATTTAAGTTGATAAATTAATATAATTAATTTATATTTATTATTTATTATATGATTTAAAATAAAAGGAAATCATATTTTTAATAATTAAATAAAAAAACCTTATTTGACTAAATCCTAAACTACACTCCTAATCCAAAGAAAACTCTTCTCTCCCATGCTCATCTCTCTCTCTCTCACGTCCCTATAACTCTCACTCAAAATTCTCTCTGATAAATAACTACAATAAACAGTAGGTAAACCAAAGTTCTTAGGACTTGAAGAACTCACAACGAAAATATAAGAAAACAAACGAAATCAATCACGTAGGCAAAGAGAAGTTTGTCCGTCGAGTTGATGTTGACTTTGAAGCGATTTGGACGTGATTTTTGGAGAATATTTTGGGAAGCAAGTGAAGGTTTGATCTTTATAAAAGTTATGGGTTTTCTTACTCTTTTGCTCTTTACCAATAGACCCTTAAGACTCATATGAATCTACTCGAATACTAGGGTTGTTCCCGTTCTTGTCGAACTCCTTATCCCTAGTATCCCTTTTATCTCAACGGGAAATAGGCTAGAGATCATGTTGTTGGTATGTTTGCTGGTATTTTAAGTATGAAGTTTGATTTTTGGGATAATGTGTTCTTGTTATGTGTTTGGAATTGTAAGCATGTTAAATTATGTCAACCGAAAGTATGCGATTATGTTTTTATGGTTGAATTTTAAGTGCGAATGTTTGTGTAAATCATGAGGTGTAAAAGTGTTGTAGTGTTTCTGGATGAAAAGTTAATTCTTTGCTTAATATAATCATAAAAATATTACACTTAAAGGTGCATCAAATGATCCACGAAATGCCTTAAGAATTAACATATGAATGATGATAAAAAGAAGCTGAAATAGTGAACAAATTTCCAGCATTTGGTAGGTTGGGTTCGGCCTAATAAAATGGTACAAAATGCAATGAAAAATGAATATAAAATAAGTGAGATCACTAAGGATTGAACCAAAGACTTCATTACATGAAAGGTACAAAAAAGTCAAAAAAAGATTATGACAAAAACTGATTGGAAAAGACAAAATATTAAGCCTGCTGGAAATTGTAGTCTCGACCAACTTTTAAAAAAATGAGCTTCGTTTAAAAAAAAAATTAAAATATGAGGTCATTTGGGGATTTAAACCATTACCTCACTAAATGAAAATTTCATAAAACATTCGTGTGGAAAATTCAAGGAAAAATAGATGTGGTGAGTGGGGATTGAATCCACAACCTCTTGAATGGATGAGAGAGTTAGGAGAAAAATAAAGGAGAAAATAAATGTGGAGAGTGGGGATAGAACCCACAACCTCTTGGATAGGAGAGAAAGTTAAGAGACAAAAAAAAAAAGAAAAATAATGAGCTTGTGGTGGATTGAATACACAACCTCCTTGACTTAAACGAAAAAAGAGAGGAGAAAAAGAAATGAAATATTATGGGGTTGATGGGGATCGAACTAGGGTCCCCCAAATCTGAAAAATGCGATTATAGAGTTTCAAATAAGATTAAGTGTTTTCCAAGGGATTTGAAATCGAGTTCCCTTGCCCAATTCCATATCGACACATATGTCATACGTAAGTAAATATTTAATGAATGCTGCCTCTAAAGATCGAAATCAATATGTTTGCATATCTACAAGATGCATAAGTCTTGTACCATATAATCTTGGGTAAATATGAATCACTTAGAAAAACTATGAATGAATCCTCATGGCTTGTATGTAAAGACCCATAAGTCTAGCATACATTTAAATGAAAATGAACCTAAGGTGTGTGTAATGAAATGATGAAACCCTACAAGGTTTAAGTACAAGTGTAAAATATACTGAATGTCGATGTGCATTGGCATATGATGAAATGAACAATGAAATGATGAAATGAACAATGAAATGATGAAACCCTAGAAGGGTTAAGTAAGACTGTGGAACACACCAAATGTCCAAGTGCATTGGCATATGAAGAAATGAACATTCACATAAAAGGAGGTGAGTAACTATGAAGAGCAATTGTTCTAATGCTAATGAATGTGGTGACAACATGATATGAGGCTAATGTATAAGATGAGAGCAATCTCAAATGATCCTAAGTAAATATTACCAAAACGTACTCACCTATGAGAGTGTAAAGTTAATGAAAACCGATAGCCAAAGAAGGCCGTTTTAGGGGAGTAAACAAAGTTGAGGCGCTGTTAGGGTAACTGATCAAAGAAGAAAACTATAGTAGTGACCAGACAAGATGATTATTAAACCATTATTATTACATAATAAATAAGTATAATCTACTAAGAGGTTGTTAGCTAATAACTATCTACAAGGAAATACCATATGGCGTTACTATTCAAGAGATCATTTAATGATATAAGCCAATTCGCGAGAGATAAGGCAAGCAGATATGAAAGAAGTCCAGAAATGGATTTTGTCTTTGTTAAAACCAGAAGCTACTCCAACAACTAGAGCAATAAAACAAGGATTCATCTCCGAAGAACTAATGACAAGATATTGCAAGTTAATTGGTCACAAATATAGTTAATCAAAAGAAAAGATATAGAAAACACATCAGAGATAACAAATCTACAGAAGCAGGTATACATTTTTACCTTCATGAGTAGCTAAATTACTTTATTCCTGATAATCTCTTGTTGATTATAATTGTTTATCATGTCTTAATAATGTTATAATAACCATCTTTAGAAAGTTTGCTACAGAAATATTCTGTGAATAAGTATGCGCAGACTATGCCATCCTAAGGTTGAAACCGATAGGCAAAGAAGGCCGTTTTAGGGGAGTAAATAAAGTTGAGGCGTTGTTAGGGTAACTGATCAAATAAGAAAACTGTAGTAGTGACCATACGAGATGATTATTAAATCATTATTATTACATAATAAATAAGTATAATCTACTAAGAGGTTGTTATCTAATAACTCTACAAGGAAATACCATATGGAGTACTATTCAAGAGATCATTTAATGATATATGGCCAATTCGCGAGAGATAAGGCAAGCAGATATGGAAGAAGTCCAGAAATAGATTTTTTTGTTTAAAACCAGAAGCTACTCCAACAACTAGAGCAATAAAACAAGGATTCATCTCCGAAGAACTAATGACAAGATATTGCAAGTTAGTTGGTCAAAAATATAGTTAATCAAAAGAAAAGATATGGAAAACACATCAGAGATTACAAATCTACAGAAGCAGGTATACATTTTTACCTTCATGAGTACCTAAATTACTTTATTCCTGATAATCTCTTGTTGATTATAATTGTTTATTATGTCTTAATAATGTTATAATAACCATCTTTAGAAAGTTTGCTACAGAAATATTCTGCGAATAAGTATGCCCAGACTATGCCATCCTAAGGTTGAAACCGATAGGCAAAGAAGGCCGTTTTAGGGGAGTAAACAAAGTTGAGGCACTGTTAGTGTAACTGATCAAAGAAGAAAACTATAGTAGTGACCAGACGAAATGATTATTAAACCATTATTATTACATAATAAATAAGTATAATCTACTAAGAGGTTGGAAGGAATAAAATTTTAGTGAAAGTGGATAATAATTGAAATGAATACTTATCTACTGGATGATGATGTTAATTACAAAATACTAATACTCCATATATTAAGAGATCTTAATACAGATATAAAAAGAAGAATTTATTATATATTAGTAACATATGAGGTAATAGAAGTAACAACTCAAGGTTGGGCAGAATTAGATATACAAGGTAATTTTATGATGATTTTACTATGACATAAATGATTTATATGATGATATAGATATATTCAGAGATCAATAATAAATTTTAATGACTGAACCAAAGAAGTTTGAAGTATGGAAAAAACGAAGTAATAATATTCATAAGATAAATTTATTAAAAATCCAAGTAAATTAAGTAAACTTTTTAAAATTTATACAGTAGGTATAAATGAATAATACAACAAGAAAAGAAACTAAAATAACAGAAACTAAGATAAATAAAAAAGTACGAAAGATATGGAAAAAATAAAATCCTTATATATAGAAAATGAACTATCACAACTTATCAAAACAAATAACGATAAGAAAGATCATTTGATAAATATAATTTCAAAAATAGAATACAAATATGTTTATTATTTGAAAAAACAGTATGAACAGAGAAAAATATTAGCAACAATTGATAGAAAAAATAGCTGAAAAGAGACAAGAATTACAACATAGAAAAAGAATACTAGAAGAGAATATTTTAGCAGGGGTATGTAATAAATCAATATTAGCACAAAGAAAAGTTATATTTATGTTAGAACTAGAAATAGATTGTCTTGAATATAAACTACAACATGACATAATACACATAAATTATAATGAATAAAGAAGAATTTGCAGTAGACGAAAAGACATATAAAAATCAAGACGGAATGATAATAAAAATAATATTTTCAAATTTAGGAAGAAGATATAAGAAAATAGGAAATAATTTATATTTGATGTTAGAAAAAGAAACAGCAAAATTAGAAGATAGCTTAACAGCTATGATAAGAATAACAAAAGAAGATGAAGAGATAGACAAATCAAAAGAATTTACAATTAGTCTTAAGAATGGTGAAAACATAAAGGAGTCACATGGGGTTCGTTCCATAGCTTTAAAAATAAGAAAAGTTCTAAATAAGGTTGTTTAGGGGTTTATTAACGACATTAAGTCGCGTTCGGCCCGCCACAATAGCCTCGCAAAAGGGGAAAAGACGCCCGGCAAGCTGGCGACATTCTCGAATCAGTGAGCTATTTCAAGAATTCAAAAATACCCATTTTAGAACACACCCCAACCCACGATCTTAAGAGAATATCTATCATGTCAAAATCATTTCTAGGAGTTCTACTAAAGCGAATTCAATTCAGTAAAGTCATATGATTTCTTTAATGAATTATCTATGTACTCAAGCTATCAAAATCATAAATGATTCACCCAATGGTTATCAGGTTTTCGCATACCTCAAAGACTTCTATTTTGTCCAAATCTGGACTAGTTTGGGAAAAATTCAAATAATGCGAAAGAGTTTTCTGACCTAAACATGTTCCCCGTTGGCTTTTTTATAATGGGGAATCCGATCATTACATGCTTCCTTAAATTAAAATTATGAAATATTTATTTATTATATTGTGATTAGTCCAAATTTAAATCCTTCTTTAAATGATTTTTTTAAAAATATTTTTTCTATAAAACCACTTATTATTCATATTTTGACTCTATAAACTTGAAAATAATATTGACAAAATAATTAGTTTCATGATATATTGCTATTGGCTTATTTAAATCGATGCCAATTTATTATAATGTAACCCAACTCATAAATGGGGATCCAACGAATATCCATACTTATCCCGACTAATTGTCCATCTAAAAAAAATTGCAATTTTCATTAATATAAATTTTCTCTCAATTATCCAAATGTCATGTTCATTTTCTCTTTTATCTGTTTTTGTATTTTTTTTTATTCTTAATTAGGATATCTGGGACTCAAACTTGATATAAACTCACATATTTATATTAATTTCATTATTATTGTTCTCATGATGAAATGAGGGTTGGGATAAGCGAAACGATTATTTTTATTCTTTCACTTTCATTTTTCGATACACAAAAAAGAAAATTTTAATATTTGTACAAATTTTCTAAATAAAGTGATATTTTATTGAATTAATTATTTCTATATGAATGTATCATTATTTTCCTCGTTTTTTTGTTAGAAACAAAATAAATAAATAAAATAGTGGACCAGATAATATAAAAAATTGAAGAGAGAGGAAGTGAGGGGCTGGGCAGGGAAGAGTGCAGACAATAGATTCCTAACCTTTTTATAATTTTAAATTTGCTATGAAATTCAAAATCAAATCAATCATGTGATCTTATATATTAAGTAATTTCAAATATTTAATATAAAAGGGCCTAAAATTCCCTTAAGCTATGAGATTTAGTACAATATAACCCACCATCCACCTAATGAGTATGATCCTTTAGACATAAGAATATTTTTGAGCCAAAAGCTGGACTTCATTTGTATTTTAGTGCCGATAGGTGCATATAAGGTAATTTTATACTAATTCAAATACTTGAGGGGAATTTTAAGACCTTTTCCATTTTTTAATCTACTTTTTTAATTGTTTATTATATCTTTTTTTCTTTCTGTTTTGATGTTGTTTTGGAAGAAAAAGAGAGGAGGGGCTGGGAGGAGGAGAATAAAAGAAAAATATATAAAATATGACGAAAAAGGTGGAGTCCAGTGATTTTAACTTACCCTACTTTCCCATCAAAAATCGTCTTCTCCATTACGCTCAAAATCCCATTTGTACTTTTTTAAAATTAATTCTTTTATCTTACCATTTTTCATGATTTTGTTGGTGTTGTTTTGGGGGAACAAAAGGGGGAGATGAAGAAAGAAAGAGAGAATAAAAAAAGAAATATGAGTGTTGGTATCCATTTTTCCGGAAAACGAGGTTGAGGGAGGTGATTGTAGATTTAGAAAAGTAATACAATGAAGAAAAAGAAAAATAACTTTAAAATGGATTTGAATAAAACATTCAACGTCCATGAAGGAAGATTAAGCTAAAAAAAAAAATAGGAGGTGGTAGCTTGAAAAATGAAGAACAAAAGAAAATACAATGAAAAATCGCTAAAAATTGAGCCTTTCATGCTCTTTTATTTAGTCTACCACACTCAAATTGACATGTGAACAAAAATTGTCAAAATTACAAAACGAGACCCTACATGAGGTGTCTAAAATCAACATCACTAAGTTGAGGTGTCAGAGTGAAACATAGTGCAAACTTTAGGGGTCACCGATGATTTCAACCATTGAATTACTATAATATCCTACTTAAAACACTCATCTATATTAGTTTCAATAAAATATGTTCTCTTCAAAGGTTGTGAATTTAATGATGAGTTGTACGTTTTTCAAGGGTTCGTAACTTTTCTGATAGATAAGCTGTTACGTTTTCAAAAGTATTGTGACTTTTCTGATGGGTTCTGATTTTTTCGATAAGGTAGGACTTTTAAAAAATATTGTGAATTTTAGATTAGTTTAGGATTTCCAAAGAGTTGTGACTTTTTCCTTAAGTAGTGACTTAAGGATTGTCACTTTTTCGGAGGATCATGACTTCTCAGATGAGGCACATAAGCACTTGTTCATACTTGATGCTACCTTTTGTTGGCTATAAAAATAGGGATTTCCCCTAATTTTTCAAAAAAAAATATAATATTCTACTGTTGTTGTTCTTATACTTAAAAATTTTTCATGTGATTTATTAATATCATTTTAGTTTTGTTTTACTGCGTTACATTCTTCTAAACAAATATTTATGTAATTTAGTCGAGAGGAAAAATTTATATAATTTAAAATGACAGTAAGTTGAAGAGTGTATTAGTTTAGTTTTTATTTTTTTATTTAGTTGCTTAATTTTGTGAGATAAATATTTTACTATTTGCAAAACTTAATATATAAACATATATTTGGGTAGGTATATGTAATTAACATAAAGTATTATGTATATCATGAAAGAACATCAAGCTAACAAGATCTAAGTATCATGAAGCTAACATGATCTTTTTAGTTCAAGATATTTTATTTTTAAATGTTCTGATTTCGTCTTTTTTAGAAAAAAAATCATATAAAAAGGAAAATATGTGAATTATTAAAAAATTATCATTTGTAAAATTAATTTTATACTAAATAGTATGAAAAAATGTGGAATGCAAGAAAAACATTAAAGTGTAATGTTGGCTTAGTACTTTGCCCCTCCACAAGATTAATTACTAATTAACTATCTAAATAAACAGTAAAACAGTTAGAAATCATATCTATATATGTAAGTGCATAGTCAATATGAAATTAAGCTATTGCATTTTAATTCTTTAGTTATGGTAGTATGAATTCTCTTTGTTATTATTAATTATTGCAAATTTTATTGACACCTTTTACATTCCTTTTTAATTACATTATAAAATTTTTAATTATTACATTAATTTGTCCGAGTTAATGATTCAAGTGGTTATGTACCTTCCCTTTAGTCAATTACTATAGTAAAAGAGTTCCCAAAACTTTTTCCTAATAATCTATCCAGAGTCCTTCCTAAGAGAGCGATAGACTTCGCCATAGACACCATCCCAGTTACTCGTCCTATCTCTATTCCTCCATATCGAATGACACCAGTAAAACTAAAAGAGTTGAAAGAACATCTGAAAGATCTCTTAGATAAAGGTTTTATCCATCCAAGTGTCTTACCTTGGGGCACTCTGATGTACCGTGGTTTTACCAGTAGTTCCAATGCTTTTTCCTTAAGCTTAGTGTGTATCTAAGGTCTCTTTATAGTAGTTTTGATGTGTTTTTCTCTGTGTTTGCAAGAAAAATGTCCAAAAAGAAAAAGCCAAAGACTGTGCTGAAATCTGCAAAAGTGATAACCTACAGAGCCACTGACGGTCCGTCGACCCTGTGAGGATCCGTTGGTGATGATCGTTGATTGAAGGTCCAGGCAGCTGAAATCAAATCTGGGAAATCTGATCAATTGTGGGGCTACAGAAGGAGCGACAGTCTATTGATCCACTAATGGACCGTCATGGCTAACCGTTGGTGGTAACACAAAGTAGTCCCAGTTCCAGCTTGAAGAAACCACTAAGAAAGAAGGTACGGAGTTAAATTCTCTAGTTGCCGGACCAAGAAATTAGGGATACATATCTTACCACTTTTCATGCAAGATGCTAGGAAA
This sequence comes from Solanum peruvianum, assembly GCA_027705065.1. Taxonomy (NCBI): domain Eukaryota; kingdom Viridiplantae; phylum Streptophyta; class Magnoliopsida; order Solanales; family Solanaceae; genus Solanum; species Solanum peruvianum. Next base: position 63,304,862 of record JAKWJD010001755.1, read on the forward strand.
GGATTGTTATAGCTAGGATTACCACGTTATGAACCTATGGGGAACACTTACACCCTAGTTTCTCTCATCACATGATAAACACTAAAATTCTAAACATGCTATTTTTCTTACTTAGAAATAATTAAACATTTTTTTACACTACCCCCCCCCCCTCAATTAATTGTTTTCAGAAAGAACTTGACTAAATAGACGTAATCGTATATTAAAGTTAAGTTTATATCATTTTCGTTGTGGGGTCGACCCCAACCTAAAAATTTGGTTCTTTACTTGATACGACCATTTTCAAGGTGCTTCTTGCTTTAGAGAACTGATCTCAGATCAGGCTACATTAGTTGAAATCTAAGGAATATGACAGTCCAAAGAAAATCCTTAGAACTAGATATGGTTATTACAAATTTTTAGTTATGTTCTTTGGTTTTACAAATGCACCTACAATATTCATGGATCTTATAATGCCACAGGTGGATTTGTCAAACCTTATCTAGATCTGTCTGTCATTATCTTCATTGATGAGATAGTAGTTTATTCAAGGAATGAAGAAGATCATGCTAGTCACCTCAAGATTGTTCTTTAGACTTTGAAAGATAAGGAATTCTACGCCAAGTTCTCCAAGTGTGATTTTTTTCTTAAAGTTGTGGCATTCTTGGTCCACATTTTTTAAAGTGATGGGATTACGCTTGATACCCAAAAGATAGAAGTAGTTCAGAGTTGGCTTAGAACTACCTCTCCAAAAGATATAAGTAGTTTCTTGGGTTTAGGTGGCTTTTATAGGATATTTGTTGAAGGGTTTTGGTCATATTGTCTCCTTTGACCTAGCTAAGTCACAAGACTGTCAAGTTTGAATGGGCTGAAGTTTCTGAGAAAAGCTTTAAGGAGCTGAAAAAGAGAATGACTACCGCTCCGATTTTGACATTACGAAAGGGTACTCAAGATTTTGTGGTGTACTGTGATGCATCAAAATTGGTTTGGGTTGTGTGTTGATGAAGAATGGCAAGTTAATAGCTTATGCCTCTATACAATTGAAGGCTCGTGAGAAGAATTATCCAATTCATGACTTAGTTAGATGTTGTATTTTTCACCTTGAATATATGGCATCGCTACTTATATGGTGTTCATGTTGGCATATTTTGTGATCATAAGAGTCTCCATTATGTGTTCACTCAGAAGGAGCTAAATCTCATATAGAGGAGGTGGTTAGAATAACTCAAGGATTATGACATATGTATTCTTTACCACCCCGGTAAGGCTAATGTGGTTGCTGATGCCTTAAGCAATTTATCCATGGGAAGTACCTCCAATGTTGAGGAAGAAAAGAGGGACTTAGCTGAAGATGTGCACAGACTTGTACACCTGGGAGTCAGACCTATGGATTGCACATAAGGAGGAATTGTGGTGACGTATGGGGATAAATCATCACTAGTGTATGAGGTGAAAGAAAAAAAAAAGATAAAAACCCCATTTTTCTTGAATTGAAAGTGAATGTTCATAAGCAAAAGGTATTGTCTTTTGAATAAATGGGAGATGGTGTGCTGAAGTACCAAGCTAGATTGTGTGTACCTATGGTGGATGGACTTGAAGAGAGGATCCTGGAGAAGGGTCATAGCTCCAGACATTCTATTCATATGGGTTCCTCCAAGATGTACCGTGATTTGTGAGAGATATATATGTGGGAAGGCATGAAGAAAGACATTGCTGAGTTTGTTGCCAAGTGCTTGAATTGCCAGCATGTTAAAATAGAACACCAAATATCTAGAGGATTTACTCAAAATATAGAACCTCAAAAATAGAAGTCGGAGATGAATAATATGGACTTCATTCCAGGCTTTCCAAGGTCTCACACGCAGCATAATTTGATTTGGGTAATTGTCAATAGAATTGCAAAATAATCCCATGTTGCCAGTAAAGACTACCTATTCGACCAAGGATTGAGCTTAGATGTACCTTCAAGAAGTGGTAACACATTATGGAGTTCCGGTCTCCACTATTTCAGATAGAGGTGCACAATTTAGTGCACAGTTGGAAATCATTCCAGAAGGCTTTGGGTTCAAAGGTGAACTTAAGTTCTTCTTTTCATCCACAGATAGATGGACAAGAAGATCGTACTATCAAGAATTTTGTGGACATGTGAGATATTATCTGATTGATTTCAAAGGGAATTGGTATGATCACATACCCGTTATTGCGTTCTCTTGAAACAACGGTTACCATTCGTGCATCCAAATGACTCCATATGAAGCTCTTTATGGGAGAAGATGCAGATCTCCTATTGTTGGTTCAAGATTGGTGAACTAGGGTTGATAGTACCATATCTAGTTCACCAAGTAGTGTGGAGAAGGTGAAGGTGATACAAGAGAGATTGAAAATGGCACAGAGTCGCCAAAAGTCCTACACAGATGTTAGGAGAAGGTTGTTAGAGTTTGAGGTGGATGATTGGTTACATCTTAAGGTTTCACCTAAGAAAGGTGTTATGAGGTTTGGTAAGAAGGGGATACTTTGTCCCTGGTATATTGTTCCTTACAGTATATGCAAGAGTGTTGGCAAGGAATCCTATGAGTTGGACATACCCCAGAGTTAGCAGCGGTACATCCGGTATTCCATATTTTTATGTTGAAGAAATGCTTGGGTGATCCTTCATTGATTGTAACAACTGAGAATGTTAGGATTAAGGATAACTTATCCTATGAAGATATCACGTTCAAGATTTTATCTTGTCAAGTTCGCAAGTTGAGAACAAAGGAAGTTGCATGAGTCAAGGTCCTTTAGAAAAACCAATTTGTTGAAAATGTAACTTGGGAAGCTGAGGAGGATATTTGACGAAGAGATATCCGCATATCTTTGAATCAAAGAGAATGCAGATTAAGGTACTAAAGCCTCTTATTAGCACTTTATAAGGCTATGTGTGAGCAAGTTATTACTTGCTTTTGTTGTAGAGTGCTGAAATGATTTTACCACCCTTAGCTTAGTGAAAAAGTTCTTATTCGAGGATGAATGTTCCCAAGGGAGATATATTGTAAGATCTGATAATCCGAAATAGCTAGGATTAAACTAAGGAACCAAGAATAGTAAGTTTTGGAAAGAATAGGAAAAATTTGGAAATTTTCCCAAGTTTATAAAGTGGATTTTGGTCATTTTCAGATGGTCATAACTTCTTGATCAAGAGGAGTTAGGGGCAGTTCGTTATATGTACCGAAAGCCTTAGGAATAGCTTTCCAACGACATCGAGTTTTCTCATATTTGAAGTCGTATCAGGGATATATGTTTTTGGAAATTGGGCTATTGGACTAAGGGAATATCAATTCCTAATTTTGGTAAGGGTAAAATATTCTTTTAACCCTACTATTTCCTAATTCATTTCAAGGGTTAAATAGGGGTAAATCCATATTTTTTCAGATTAGAAAACAGACGTCTTACGCTTAGGGTTTGGGAGAAAAGTGAAGAGAGAGAAGAAGAAGAAGGTAGAAAGAGCAAAATTTAGCCAAGATATTCTAGTGAAGATTCATTAGGGGTGATCCTAATCAGGTATGAAGGATATTTCATGTTTGTCTAATCCACCTAAACACTAATTTGTTATAATTCAGCGAATTTATGAATTGAGTCATGTTACGAATTAAGTTATGAAGGAAAGTTTTGCTTTCTTGTTAATCTGATTGTTGGCTACACCATTAGTGGTTAGATTCTTGTTTCTCTTAGTTATTGTAACGATCCTTTTGGTCGTTTGAAGTGTTAAATCCATGTATGTCATAAAAAAATTTTGATGGATTCTAATTTGGTATTTTTAGACTATTTAATAACAGATAGTATTAAATAATATTAGTATTTACTGTGTACTAATCCTAGTCCTATTAGGATTAGTACTCCTTAATCGTAGTCCTATTAGGATTAGTACTCCTTCCTATATCTCCTATATATATCTCCCATATATTCTCTTATTAGGTTAACACTTCAATACAATCAATATTCCTTCATGGTATCAAGAGCCAGAAAACCTAGATCTTCTTTTCTCTAGGTTTTTTTTTCTCTCTCTTTAGGGCACCGATCGTTCCCTCTCTTCTCTTGGGCGGCGGCAGCCATGACAACCGAGGTGGATCCCTCTATTTACTTCCTTCTGGCGTTAAAATCCTTCTCAGGCATCTTCATGCCCTGATTCCCGAAAAAAATCAGACATAAATTACCTACATGGAAAATCACGTTCTTACAGCCCTTGAGGCCAATTACCTTCTCAAATACGTCGATGGAAGCACAGAACCGCCGCCAGCAGTCATCACCACCACGGACAAATCAGAAAAAAACCAATCCGGCCCATGTGCCTGGAAAGCCGTGGATGGCCAGATCCGATCATGTTTGATTGCGATCATATCTCCCACGGTTCAGAAACACGTCTGATCCTACAGAACTGCTTCAGCCCTGTGGACGGCCCTCGCAACACGCTATGCATCAATTTACCACTCTCATATTTTTCAATTGCGTGATCGTCTCCACACAATTACCAAAGGCACGAAAACTATGGCGGAGTATTTTGATGAGGTCTCCACCATCATCACAGCCCTCGACACCGTGAACGAAATCATTCCCGAAAAAGATCTCGTCATGTGCGTCGTTCGGGAACTCCCATCAGCTTACTCCTCCATTAAACAGGCGGTTTGCATCAGTCCAACGCTCGTTGACTTGGCTACTCTCTCCTCGTGGCTAAAAAGTGAAGAAATCAACGTGGATCTGGAGAGCAAACTTCTTCTCCGAGAAGCCGCAGTTATGGAGCCAGCCACTGCCCTCACCGCAAGCCAGAACTATCGCGGGGGGCGTGGTGGGGGACGGCAGGGGAGTCGCGGCATCTACGGCAGAAACAGCGGAGGATGTGGGCGCGGCGGTCGGCAGGGCGTTCGTCCGCCGTACGACGGTCAGCAGCACGGCAGCAACAACGGCCTGGACTCCTTCGGCAGCGGCGGGCAGTCATCTTCCAGCGGCGGGCAGGGCCCTTACGAGCGGGATCGTCGAACTTGTCAAATCTGTCAGAAAACAGGACACACCGCTGCTCGTTGCTGGTTTCGGTATGAGGAGAGCCGAAATAGTGATAACCGTGCCAATTATGCATCTCAAGCCGGCCCTTCCTCTGAAAGGATGTTGGATACTGGGGCAAACATGCACGTTACTTCTGATATATCCAAGCTTAACGCTCCAAATCCATATCATGGCTCCAATGGTATTACTGTTGGCAACGGTGAGTCCCTTAATATTTCTCACACTGGCACGGGTACCATTGAAACCCCCACCGCTATCTTTCACCTAGGTAACCTTACCCACGTCCCTTCTATTAAATCCAATCTCCTTTCAGTTCACCAATTCACAAAAGACAATAATTGCTCACTCTTGTTCACCTCTAATGATTTTCAGATCCTAGACAATACTACCAAGAGGGTGATTTTTCAGGGCCCATGTGAGCATGGTCTGTACGTTCTTCCTGGCACAAGTTCGTCTGCCCACCCAGTTTCAGAAAGCGTTCCTGTGGCTCCGGTGGCTCTTTCGGTTGATGGCCACAGTCTGTTGTGGCACAGTTGTCTGGGTCACCCGTCTACTCAACTAATAAATTCTTTAATGTCTCAATTAGGTTTTTCTACCATTCATGTAAACAATTGTGACTCCTGTTCAATTGCTAAATCTCATAAATTACCTTTTACTTTATCTGAGAAGCGTACAACTACACCATTTCAACTTATTCATTCTGACCTATGGGGTCCTACTGCTGTTCCTTCATTTGCTGGTTTTCGCTATTATATTTGTTTTGTGGATGATTTTACAAAATACACTTGGTTGTATCCACTAAAACACAAATCACAGGCATACACCACCTTTGTCACTTTTGAAAAAATGGTCAAAACACAATTCAATTCTCATGTTAAACTTTTTCGAAGTGACAATGGAAAGGAATATGTAAAAACATCTTTGGCCAGTTTCTGCAATCCCTGGGAATTATACATCAAACCTCCTGTCCATACACTCCCGAACAGAATGGGGTGGCTGAGCGTAAGCATCGCCATCTCATTGAAACGGTGGTTACTCTTCTACATCAATCTCATCTCCCTGTCTCCTTTTGGGTAGAAGCTCTAGCCACCGCAAACTACCTCATTAACAGAATGCCCAGTCACACCCTCTCCAAAAAATCACCCTATCAACTCCTTTACCAAGAACTTCCCAATTATACCAACCTCCGCGTCTTGGGTGTCTTGCCTACCCTTGGCTACGCCCTCATATTACTCACAAATTACAACCCCGATCTCGTCCTTGTATTTTTTTTCTATCATCCTACCTCCAAGGGTTATCGCTGTCTTGACCCACAAACTCATAAAGTCTACATATCTCGTCATGTAAAATTGTCGAAAATAAGTTTCCTACGAGTCTATTCCTCCTCCACAAATACATCATTCATTGGCGTCCTTGCCCTTTTTCAAACATACTCACAGGGTCCCTCACCACCTTCCCCCACACCTCCACCCACTACCCAACCACCCCTCATCACCCCTTCGACCGTCACCCACAATACACCCGCAACCACCACACTCACACTCAAACCAACCGAACCACCCCATACCCACAACATCTCCAGCCCGATCCATTTGGGTCCTTCCCGGCCACCCCCGAATCACCACCGCCCGTGCCCCCCCCAATACTCATCCCATATAACCCGTGGCAAAGCCGGTATCTTTAAACCCAAAACCTTTCAGGCTACCATACTACCAAATACACCCCATCCCGATAGTGAACCAACAACCTACTCTGTTGCCTCAAAAAATGCTTATTGGCGTCATGCTATGGATGACGAGTTTAAGGCTTTGACTGATCAGAAAACTTGGGTTCTTGTACCTAAGCCCCATGGGCGGCACCCAGTGGGCTGTAAATGGGTGTACAAAATTAAACACAATGCAGATGGCAGTATTTCCAGGTACAAGGCTCGTTTGGTTGCTAAAGGCTACAATTAAGAGTATGGGATTGATTACTCCGAGACATTCAGTCCTGTTATTCGGCAGAAAACCATTAGCCTGGTACTGTCACTCGCCGTGCGCAACAATTGGCTCATCAATCAGTTTGATGTTTCCAATGCTTTTCTTCATGGCCTGGTTGATGAAACTATCTACATGACGCAACCACCGGCTATATCGATTCCCGCTTCCCTCAACATGTTTTCAAACTCCAGAAGTCTCTGTATGGGCTCAAGCAAGCCCCCCGTGCTTGGTACACACGTCTAAAAATGTCCCTCCAGGGACTCGGCTTCACGTGTTGCGTACACGACACGAGTCTGTTTACTCGACATTCAGCACACGGTACAGTCATTCTTCTTGTCTATGTAGATGATATCATTATTACAGGCTCTACTGCAGCTCTCATTCAGGATGTCACTCGAGCTATGCATACTACCTTCAAAATGAAGGACCTTGGCCCGTTACATTATTTTCTGGGAATTGAGGTTTCTAGGACAGGCAGCGGCTGTTTCTTCATCAGTCAAAATATGCTCGAGATCTGTTGCAGAAAGCTGGACTGGAAAAATGCACCAGTCAACCAACACCGATGGCAGTCTCTTCGTCTACGAATGGAGCCGACACCCCCTTTGCCGATATCACCCACTTCCGCAGCCTATTGGGGCTCTACAGTATCTGGCCATTACCCGGCTGACATCCAGTTTGCTGTCAACCGAGTTGCTCAGCGCATGCATCAACCAAGTAAACATGATTACCATTGTCTAAAACGCATTCTCAGGTACATTTTTGGCACTCTTGGTCGTGGTTTACTTAGTCGACCCAGGGACTTGGAGCTTCGGGGTTTCTCAGATTCAGATTGGGCAAATGATAAAAATGACAGAAAATCTACATCGGGGTTTCTCGTTTTTTTGGGGCCGAACCTGATCTCCTGGTGTACAAAAAAACAACCCAAGGTCTTTCGGTCCTCGACTGAAGCTGAATACCACGCCCTTGCTCTTCTTACTGCTGAGACCATGTGGGTCACATATATTCTTCGCGAACTCCTGCCACTCACACTGTTCCTGCTCTCTATTGTGACAACAAATCAACCATCTGTGTGGCCAAGAATTCCGTCCCACACACCAGAATGAAGCATGTTGATACCGATTGTCTCTTTGTTCGTGATGAAGTTCAGGCCGGCACCATGACTATGCAGTATGTACCCACTGAAGAACAACCGGCTGATATTCTCACCAAGCCTCTCCCGAGCCGACAACACGATTACCTCAGTTCCAAGCTTCCGTTCGCTTGCGTTCAGCTCAGCTTGAGGGGGGATAATAACAGATAGTATTAAATAATATTAGTATTTACTGTGTACTAATCCTAGTCCTATTAGGATTAGTACTCCTTAATCCTAGTCTTATTGGGATTAGTACTCCTTCCTATATCTCCTATATATATCTCTCATGTATTCCCTTATTAGGTTAACACTTCAATACAATCAATATTCCTTCACTATTCATAACTAAAATGTGTAATTAGTGGTGTTGTTTTAATAATTCATAGAGTTGATGGTTAAAGAAGATAATATGAAAATTAGTAGTGGGACACTTTCCCTATCTTTATAATTAGTTATATATAATAATTAAGATATAATTAACCTCTAGTGAAAGGAAGAAAATCAGAGAGGCGCAGAAGGATTGCGAAGAAAATCAGAAAGCACAATTTTAGGTGAAACTATTCTTAAAACTTTCCTAGTAAAGCTTATCGTTGTATATGTGTTGTAAGTTGAATGGGATTGGCTGTATGAGTTGAGAGGTAAGAAAAGGATATAATAGAGGAGTGTTACAGGTTTGGTTTAATGGACCGACAAATTGAGTTTAATTTTTTTAATAGGAAGTAATATTGATAATTGTTTAATCGTATAAATAGTTGTCAGTAGATTAAGTAAATTATGTAGCAGTGATGTGATTCATTAGATTCACCAATTGGTTGAGAGTTTGGATTAAAAAAATATATATATGTATGGAAGGTTACAGCAAGCTTGCCGCCATTATCTTGATACAATAATGTTATGGCCAATTGTACTATGTGGCTTTGGTCCTTATTTTCGTTCAATTATCATGTGATGATTTAAGTTTAACTAATTGAGAAAGGTAATTAATATTATGTTATTTATATTAATTGAATTCCATTAAAGTTGTGTTATTTTGAGGAATTAAAGATATTTCCATACCATTTTGCAAGACTCTACTTGACTTGTCCTTATGTGATGAGATCACCAAATCCAACGCTTTGGTAACACGTTAGTCAGGATCCAAAATGAGTAACGACTGACACCCACACTTAACCTCCTAGGTGGACGAACCAATGAATCCAACCCCAATTTATACTCATTATTCAACTTACAAAATACAATTCGTCATACGAAAGCTTAAATCTTATAGAATATTATTTTTCAAAACCTGAAATTCATCACATCAAGGACATCTATTCTAAAAATATCAAGTCTAAGAGTAGTAAAAAAATTAAAATAAATAAGTAGAATAGTCTATGTCCGAAATCTAAGGACATCATGTCATGGCCAAGACAATCCAACACGAGATGAAAGAAAAAGTTCACCCTGAAATCTGATGTACTAGAGAGTGAGTCAAAGTCGTTGGTACACTTACTGCACTCCACAAAAGGAACACAGAGAAAACACAAGTATGGCTTAGTACAAGGCAATATGTACTGAGTAGGTAACATTGGTTGACCCAAAATATCAGCTAATATACATAAAGAAATAGTATAAAATCAATTATAGAACTTAGCAACTTATAAACAACAAACAACATGAACAAGTGATAATTGAAGCAAGTACATAATCAATCACAATATCAATCACACATACAAAAACGCATGCCTTCACACCACGCTCGTTTAGGAAATGGATTCTTCGAGATTGAGTACATTCAATTAATTCAATATGTTTTCAGTTTTAATGTTATCGTGTCAGAACGTGTCACTCTGATCCAATAATACTGTGTGAACGCGACACCCGATCCAATAATACTGTGTCAGAACGTGACACCCCAATGCATTAATATCATACCAATATGTGGCACCCGATCCAATATATCATTAGTTCTCCTTTATTATCATCATATTTTACTTAATTAATAATATTTCATCAAGTCTTCTTTATTTAAGGCATCACTTCAATAGTGAGTGTTTCAGATTATAAATCTCAGCTCTTAGGATTTCAGACCAATCATAAACCACACAACCACGCAATCAACTACACATAGAACTTCACAATATAACTTAATGAATATCAATAGCTGTTAAGAGTCTATTTATTACATAGAATGAACCATAACCAACCTCCGCCGAAGAACTGAAGTCAGGAAAGCCACTTTTCCAATTCTTTTCCTTTACTCAATACCTCTAAGCATTTACAATCTATCAAATATGCATAATATATAAGTTAATGAATCTATAGAAACCCATGTTACTATATGTCTAGCCTAGACCCAAAAATTCACCCAATTTTATAATCAATTTTCCTAAAGTTCAAGCCTAAAATTAAACTTTAATTACTCCAATTAGCGTAATTTTAATGATATTAGAATTATACAATACACCTAACATTTAATTATCTATTTCCATAATTTTGAACTTAAATTATAATGTGATAACTAAATAAATTATCTAAGGAAGAACATCAGTGGCGTACCGCGAACAGTTGTAAAACTAACATATTCCAATATTTCAAATGTAGGCGTTAACCCAACCTAGTTATTAACGTAAATCATTATCCAATAACAGGGTAATCATTGTCTAATGATTGGCTGAATGAAAGCCATCCTTACCTTACCACTTGTTTCCAACTTTTCTTATTCAACCCTTTTTATTCTCATTACAACCAACATTATGACACACTTGACAGTAACATATACACATAGTACTACGCTTTCATCCCTTTACCCAAATTTTACAATAATAATATCAACAATAATACGATCCATAACAATGTATCAAATACACTACTTTAAGTTTGATTACCTGATAGAACAACCGATTTGTAATTGTTGCAGGTATGGTTTCTCGCCTAAATTCTGTACAAAATATTTACTCCCTAATTGTTATATAAGACCAACTATAAAAGTGTGAAAGTGAGCCTCTATAAATTTGTCTTATTTTCTTTAACCAACAACTAAATTAATTATTAAAGTATCCCATTAAATTCATAAATGTAATTACAAATCGTCCAAAATACCCATTTAAAATCAATCAAAAAGTATTTTATGAACTAAAAAGCTCTAGTACTCAAAATTATCAAATGGATCGTTACATTTATGCAATATAAATTTTCAGAAATAGATGGACAAGATAGAATGAGTTTGAGGAAGAATGTCATGACATCTCAAGAATATTTTGTAATCTCAAAGCATGAACATCACTAATGTTGTAACACCCAAAAAATTTCTACTTTAAGACCCTAACTATTCTTTATTTACATGTAGGGTCATATCAGGTAATTCTTAAATGTCCCATATGTGTAAAGGCAAATGCATTAGTGTGGGTATGATTTTAGATATCAATTAAGATCACTCAAAACTCCTAGCTCAAAATTGAGTTCAGAGTTTCCTTACTGATTAAGTTTTGATATAAGATTTTACTTGGATCAACTTTAAACAAACATATCTCTAAGAATATATAGAGTTACGTGGCCCACTTTCTCTAGCCACCAATTTCGCATCAAGCCAAGTTTCAAGTAAAGCGTTATGACCATTTTAGTAACCTGATACAAAGCAACAACGAATTAATCAAAGAGATAATATGAAAAGTTTTTTTTTTTGTCTTTTTACCTATAAGAAAATCCTCAACGTATTTCTTGACTAATTAAAGACCCAAATCAATCAGATTTTCATCTAGTAATCCAATATTCTCTTCTCTCTTAAACCCTACGGAAAAACAATTAAAGTAGAAAACTTTATTCAAGATTCTTTCAATGTTTCTCAAGATTCTTCTTCAAAGTAAATCCTTCTCCAATAATTGTACTAGGAATGAAAGGGGAACTCAACCGTTTAATTGATCACAAACAATGACAATCACAAGCCAAATCGCTCACATTAACTAATTGTAAAACAACTATAAAAGTTCTTCTAAGTTCACTTACAGTATTATTTATTACACAAAGAGGAAAAAGAGGAACAAAGGTAAGGAGAAAGGACCCATATGCCATCATGGAAAAAATCTAGATAAATACGTGAAGTGAACTGCAAATTATTTATTACACAAAGAGGAAAATAAGTGACCACGATTGAGAATCGCAAAATATCCTTGTCCAGAAGCAGTAAAATTGTCGCAATGTTTTCCACCTTGATCAAATGCATCATTCGCACAATCTCTACAAAGCCACCCATCGCTGCAATCGCTCTGCTTGTAACATCTTTTCATGCAAATTATTATAGCACCAACCGGAATTAAATTATTATACACACACAAGATTTCGGGAACGTGCGTTGCACATTTTTTCCTTATTATTAAATTTATACATACTAAAAAATTGAGTTATAAAATAGGAAATGGTGAAATTAACAATAGCAGTTTTACAATTTATATTTTGCTCACTAAATAATAAAAAAAAATACTCGAACATTTTTCGTTATCCTTCATTTGCAGTTTTTCGTTCTTTTTTCTTCTCATGTTGAATTGTGCACATAGCATAAATCTTTGTTGATTGGTTCTTTAAAAGCATATAGAAATTTAATTCTTGAAAGATTTTTATATAATAGAGTAGAGAATCTTCATATTTAATTTTCAATTTTAAAAAATTATGGGTATGAGTAATGATTAACATTAAATAATTAGGCAGAAGAAAATAACATTCTCTTAAATAAAATAATATTTCTAAGGCAAGTCTTTCTAATTTGAACAATTACTACTTAACTATTTATGAGTCCAATCAATAATCTGGAGAGAAGAGAATACTACTCTTTTTTTTCATAAAAATTCTCTAAGAATAATTAGAATAAATGGAGCAACTCAAACTTTTCAAAATGACTTATTCTAGATATATGGTCAATTTGAAGTATAAATGTTTCCATAAATAAATAATAGACTAATATAATAAATAGATTATTCAATGTAAACGAAAAATTAAATAAAAATACATTTTAAAAAAACCATTTGTGATTTTTCTCATTTAGTTATTTCTCTCACTACTTATAAATAATAATCTTGAAAGTATATTTGTAGTAAAGTAAATCACTCTATCGAGAGTCACATATCAAATTAACTATTTAATCTTTCATTATAAATTTCTTCAATAATTAAGAAATATAGTAGAACATGAATTGTATATCACTAATTTTCATGTAGGACACAAATATTACAATAGAAAAACAAAATCATAAGAGAGTATATCTATAAAAAAAATTAAAAAAGACATACAAAACACTTAGGCTGATCAAGGAGGAGTGTATAAAAACAAAAGAAAATTACTGCAATACAAAGTGATGAACAAGATTAATTTTTTGCTTGATAATCCCTCATCCTCCTCTTATCATTTACATGAAGATCATGCTAGGTATTTTATAGCAGCAGCTTGGATGACTTTTGAGTAGGTAAAATTAATTTACATTAAATTAGTTCGACGATTTTAGTCCGTATCAAATTTATTTAAAGAAAAAACTCTTCAAATACTCTTGATTTTATAATAAAAGAGAAATTAATGATCAATGCGAATTTTATAATATACATATATATAGAGAGAGAGAGATGAGAAGAGAGAGAGAATAGATAGATAGAGGAGAGAGAGATAGAGGATAGAGAGAAGAGAACAGGGAGGAGAGAGAGAACAGGGAGGAAAGAGATAGAGACAGGGAGAGAGAGAGAGAGAGAGAGGAGGATATAGATATAGACATGTATAGATATATATATACATGTATAATATTAATACAGTATGTATATCATATATACGGATATAGATATAATATACATGTATATATATATATACATGTAATATATATATATATATATATATTATATATATACACACACATAAATAGTTCGACGATTTTAGTCCGTATCAAATTTATTTAAGAAAAAACTCTTCAAATACTCTTGATTTTATAATAAAAGAGAAACTAATGATCAATGCGAATTTTATAATATATATAGATATATATATATATATATATTATATGTAATATATATATATATATGTATATATATATATATGTGTATATATACACATATATATATATTATATATACATATATATATATATACATATATATATATATATACATTACATATATATATATACATATATATATGTACATATATATATATATATATATATATATATATATATATATATATATATATATATATATATATATATACACATACATATATTTACCAATATCATTGAAAATAGGACCACTATATTGAGCACTATTCACAGCTAAATAAAACATGTGCCCTTCTACGTCATGTTGTTTCAATTTAGTTCGTTTTGGTCTTCAGTCAGTTCATTTTATCTTTTCAGTCGTCTCTATTTTTCATTCTCCCATTCTCATTTTTGGTGGAGAGGAAGAGAAAATTGATGGAAAATTTGAGAAGAGTGATTTAACTCCCGAGATGGTACATCAATTGGTGATGAAATTTTATATTTAGGGATCAAATCTTATAGTGTTAGGAGAGCCATATTTATATATATATATAAAAAAAAAAGATTTAACTTTGATCATTATTTCCCAAAATATTTCTTGAATGACTGTCAATTTTCACATGTCTAATATTTATACCAATAACTTAGGTTTAATTAATTGATGATTTATTGGCTATAACAATAATCAATGGTGACTAATTCCAAAGAAATTGGCTAAATTTGCAATTCAAAATTAGGCCAACAGAAAGAGAAAACAAACTAAATAGATTAATAAAATACTGGTGCAATAAATATATAATCAAGCCTACATGGTAACCACAATGGATTTTTATGACCATTCTCAATTCATGATAAAAAAAAACAATATTGAAAGAACATTATTTTGTGCAAATGCCAAAACCTTTTGAATAATTTAAAATCCTCAAAAAAATCAAGGTTAAGATTTGTAACATCTCGTAATTCAAAATATCCAAGAATAAGCTAATAAATTAAAAATAAAGACTTTGCAAGAATAGGAAAAATCTGGAAAATTTCCTATGTTAAAGAAATAGTTTTTTGGTCATTTTCAAACGGCCATAACTTCTAGCTCAAGATGAGTTAGAGGTTGTTCTGTATATAGTTGGGAATCCCATGGAGAGATCTCTCCAACGCTGCCTAGTTTGCTATTTCAAGATAGTATGAGGAAGTTACGCCGATTGGTTGTTGGCTTGAGGGAGGTTCCAATCCGGATTTTACTAGGGGTAAACTTGTCATTTCACCCAACTAATTTCCTAATTTGTTTAAGGATTTATTAGTAGTAAAAATAATACTTAATTCAGTTTTAGGAAACCAATCACGCTTAGGGTTTGGGAGAAAAGAGAAGAGACAGAGAAAAGGAGAGAGACATCAAGAATCCATCAAGAACACTAAGGTTTCGTGAGTGGATTCGTCAGGGGTGATCCCTATTGAGGTATGTGAGGTTTTTCTCTATTGGCTTCGTTCACCCACAAACTTGTATGTTTAATTCGGTGAGTTTTGAATAGATCGGTTGATGAATATTGAAGTTCTTCACGAACAATTATTGAATTCTTGTTGGTTGAGTTGTAGCATGCCTTTAGTCAATTTGTTTCGTGTTTCCGACTTGTTTTTTGAGTCTAATCTATTAGGTATTAAATTTATTACTGATCCTAATTTATTGGGGTGAGATCCGTGGAAGTTTAGGAGGTCTAGAGAGGAAAAACGGAGAAGAAAAGTCAGAGGTCCCGTCAAAAAGACCATGGGGCGTCGGGCCTACCTGAGCCCCTTAGGACAGTCTCTGAATGACATGGTGGCGCGCCACGCCAGCAGGAGCGTCTCAGACCAGAACCTTTCCGTCAGGCTCAGGCACTCCATGTCAAGGATGCCTGGAGGCCCAGTTCTTTCCCTATCTTTTCGTACTAGTTCCTAAGTGATGTACCTACAATTCGTAATTGATTCCAATACTCTAAGGTACATATAAACACCATGAAATCATCCATAAACATAAAATCATGAATCTTAAATCCATAATCCAATTCAACGAAAAGTTAGGATCAAAGTCAAAGAAGTTAAGAGTTTAGTCTAGAAGTTAAGAAGTAATTCAAAGCAAAGTTTCTTAAAGTTTCAAGAGTCGTTATTAAACGTTTTGACTTTATTTTATGGCTCAAGTTTCAAGTTAAAGTAAAGAGTAAGAAGTTGAGTTCATTTCTCAAAAGATATAAGGGAACAAAGTATTCCCTAGGGAGTTTATAAATATTTTCACATTCAATTTAAGAGGGAACTAAGATTCTCCATAAGATTTTTGAACAAGAAAAGGGAACATTAATTCCAAGATAGCTTTTTAAAGCTAAAGTGTTAAGCATATTATCTCAACCAAAAGAAAGAAAGTTATTATAAAAGAATGAGCTAAAGTATATTTTTGGGAGTAGTATTGAGAACCGATGTGGGGATAAGAGTTCACATATTCTCAAGTCCCCATGTAAACCATGTAGCCATCATGGGTATTAACGGGTCATACTATTTAAATGATTACGCCAGTTAAGCTAGTGGATTCACTAAAATAAGTAAGGTCATATACCAATGTCAAGGTATAAGATGGTCCTTGGAAACGTGAGGTAAAACGTTGTACCATCATTTAAGCTCATAGTGATGGTTGTCGGTTAGAGAATCTCCCACAGAAACTTTATTACTTTCATATACACATAAAATGGAGTTTGTTATTGCATTTTTTATAATGAAAAAAGTTGTTTTACTTCTTTACAATCTTTATATACATAACATGTTTTAATTTCCTTGGTGTATTATATACATACATATATATATATATATATTATATATATATATATATATATATATATAATATAATATATATATATATATAGTTGATTATTAATGAATGAGAAGAGCCAAGGTAAGTTCATCTTATTCTATCAAGCCTAGGTTTTTGTTTAGCATTCCAACTCGCTTACTCGTACATTCAATGTACTGATGTCAGTTGGCCTGCATTGTCTTTTGATGCAGACCCAGGTAATCAGGATCAACATCCAGCACCTCCTTGATCCAATCTGAGCATGCAAAGTCATTGGTGAGCCTTCTTGCATTCCAGAAGATCCTTTATAAGAATTTCAATCTTGTTTCTTTATTAGAATGCTGTGGGGTCTGTCCCAACATTCATCTTACTATTTATAGAGGCTTCATAAAAAGATTGTCAGATACTTCAGCTGAGTCTCTTTTATTTCAGATATTTCATTTTGAGAGTAAAGTGTCCTTTTTTCCAAGACAATAATTTAAGTTATTTATGAGAATGTTCTTGTTTTACTATTGAGTTAATTCTTCCGCTGAGTTAAATAAGATTGGCCGAGGGTTCGCTCAAAACTAGGAATGTTCATTGGGTGTCGATCACGTCAGGGTGTAGGCTCGAGGCATGACAAGATTAATCCTTACACTCATAATAGAAGATTTTTTATTTTTATTTCAATAAATTCTTTAAGTTACAACATAATTTTACAATACTTAAATGTAGGATTTGAAAGATTTTTATGCCATTAAAATTTGAAGGCAACTATATAATTCGAATACAATCATTCACAATCTCAATTTTTTCATGAATCAATATGGAATTTATGCAATGTAAGTTTTTCAAAAATATATAAACAAGAAAGAATGAGTCTAAGAAAGAATGTCATAGCAATTCAAGATTATTTTGTAATCTCAAAGCATGAACCTTACTAATGTTGTAACACCCCAAAAATTGCTAAGGTAAGACCTAAATCATTCTCATAAGCATGTAGGGTTATATGGGGTGATTCTTAAATTGCCCATGTGTATAAACGTAAATTTCTTACTTAGGTATGATTTTGGATATCAATTAAGATCACTAAAATCTCCTAATACAAAGTTGAGTTGAAAGTTTCTGTATGGATTAAGTTTTGATGTAAGAATTTACTTGGTCAACTTTAAATGACCATATATCTTAGAAGATAAAGAGTTATGTGACCCATAACCTATACTTAATCTTCTTTCCAACACAAACAATTTTGCGTCAATCTAAGTTTCTAGTCAAAAGTTATGTCCATTTTAGTAACTTGATAGAGTACAATGACGAATTAACCAACGAAAATTATTACCACGGGTCATTTTTGTCATTTACATCTAAGAAAACCCTAAACTAATTTTGATTAATTAGAGACTTAAAAACCAATAAGATTTTCATCTATTATACAATATTCTCTTATCTATAAAACCCTAAGACAAAACCCAAAGGGAATAAAATCAAAGTTAAAGACTAATTCAAGATTCTTTCCATATTTTAAAGATTCTTATTCAAGATAAGTATTTCTCCATAATTATATTCTTTCCAATTCATTCTTTCATATAATTATGAACCATTAATGAAAATCAGAATTCTTGGCAATAGAGATTTCAAGAAATGATTCAAGAATCTCAAGAAAGGTCTTCTTGATTGTTACCTTCAAGCTACGGTTTCAAGTCTTCTATTCAAGTAATTTTTCAAGATTCATCAAGAACCTTGTTGGTTTAGGTATGTAAGACTATCATAGTGTTGGACGTGTTCATCCTCACGCCCTACATCTACTTTCAAATTAGTAAAAGAGTAATCTAGGAGTATGTCCCTAGATTTGAGTATTATTGAGATGAGTTGAATTTGAGTTCATGAATATATTCTATTTGAAATTATATTATTAATTATTGAATCGTTAAATGTTATTCATTAAGATTCTTGAGTTAATTCATTCATGTATATATTTCACCTTTAACCCTATGAATTGAGTATTTTTTAGATGAGTAGTACCTCTGACTTCTGAGTACTGCGTTTCCATATTGCTATTAATGTCCCTGAGTTGAGTCGTTCATGTCTACAATTCCTCATGAACCCTATGAATTGAGTTATAAATGTTGAGAAGATTTTTAAAGCCAACACTTGAATTTTAAACTGAGCTTATGAGGAGGTAAAGATGATTTTCGAAAAAAAAGTTTCTACAACATGATTAGTATGACAGATAGGTATGACATCAATGTTTAAGCAATATGCTATCTAGTTATGACATCAATGTTTATGTTGTAGGACTTTTCGAGTCATCAATGATCATATTACAATATGATTTTTATATATTATTAAAAAAAGTTTCGAAAACATGATTAGTAAGACAGACGAGTATGCCATCAATGTTTAAGCAATATGGCATCCAGTTATGCCATCAATGTCTATGTAGTTTCACTTCCCGAGTTATCAATGATCATATTACAATATGATTTTGATATATCTTTTAGAAATATTTTTCAAACATTAATTGAGTAAGAATACAAGGAAACTAAGCATTTCCAAAGGTATAAGTTTTTACATTGATAAAAGAAAAACTGCAATTTCTAAATCAGTTATAAGTTCAAAAATATTTCAAGAGCAATTACCTCTATTAAGAGGATAGTTTGAGGAATTATCTCAAGCTAGAGGAACATTATGTTTTCTTAACATTTTCATGAGTATTTCTATTATTGTGAGTAGTATTGAGCACAGATATGTAACATCTCGTATTTTTAGAATAAACTAAGGTTAAGCTAAGAAAAAGAAGAAGAATCAAATTTGGAAATACGTAAGGAAATTTGGAGAATTTCAGATTTCAAAAGTGAGTTTCGGTCATTTTCAAACGGCTATAACTCCCAACTCAGGAAGAGTTTGGGTGATTTATTTATATGCACGGAAATCTTGTCGGAAGATCTTTCTAACAAAGTCAAGTTTGCGAATTTCTGAGGTCTTATGTGGAAATATGATTTTTGGAAGTTGGGTTGTTGAATAGGGAAAGTTCCAAACAGGATTTGTTAAGGCTGTTTTGGTCTTTTCCTAACTTAATTATTCTTTTCGTTTTAGGGGTAATAAGTTTGGGTCTAAGATGATCCCAATCAGTTTTAACATTTATAAAATAAGCTAGGGCTTTGAGAGAAAGGAGAAAAAAGGAGAAGGCAGAAGAAGACACATGAACGCCAAGAATTCGTTCATGGATTTTGTCAGGGGTGATCCCTAACAAGGTATGTGAGATCATTATGTGTTAGTTTATTTCACCCTCCCTCCAATTTCATTTATTATAGCAATTTAGTTAAATTGAATAAAAATCTTGAACTGATGAAAAGTTTGAAGTTTTTGTTGGTTGAATTGTTGTTGATCTGTTAGTTTTATTCCATGTTTTCGGACTATTTTTGGAAACTATTGGCTAATGAGTTATTTAGGTATCCTAAGATTTGGGGTGGAATCCATGGGATTTTGTGAAGGTTTAGAGATAAAAAACGAAGAAGAAAGTTGGAAAACCCGTTGAGTAGATGCTGGGGCGCCGCGCCTCCAAAGACCCTCAGGACAAAGTCTGTCCGTCAGGATCTAGAATGCTGCGCCACTAAGAGCACCTGAGGGTAGACTCTGTCCGTCATTCTATGGCTCTCCGCGCCTCTCAGAGTGCCAGGACCCCCCTTGAAACCTCGTTATTTCCCTATCTTTTCGTACTAGTTCCTAACTGATGTACCCTTCATTCCTAGTTGATTCTAACACTCTATAGTACATATAAACATCATGAAATCATCCATAAACATGAGATCATGATCCTTGAATCCATATCCAATTCAAGGAAAGTTAAGATCAAATTCAAAGAAGTTAAGAGCCAAGAAGTCAAGAAACAAGTCAAAGTAAAGTTATCAAGTTTTTTAAATCCTTAAAGAAACATTCTTCACTTTTTTTTAAAGACTTAAAGTTCAAGTCAAGAGAGATTAAAGAGTTGAATTCATTTCTCAAAAGCTATAAGGGAACTTAGCATTCCCTAAGAGTTAAGTTTCAATTAAGCAAAGAGTATCAAATTGAGTTCACTTCTCAAGAGTTATAAGGTAACTAAGTAGTCCCTATGAGTTTAAAAAAAAAAAAATTCCAAACTTTTGAGAAGGAAGGGAAGCTAGACTTTTACAAAACCTATATCTAGTTTTAATAGAAGGAAGAGGAATCTATGATTACCAAGAGAAATTTTTGTAAGCCAAGTTTTGAGCACTAATCTCAAACCACTGAATGAGTATATCTTAAACATAGGAGCGAGTATATTTTATTGAGTACTATTGAGCACAGATATGGAGGAGAGTTCAGATAACTCATTGGCCCCATAAACCATGTAGCCACCATGGGTAGATAGGGGTCATAGTTTTTAAATGACTTCTTTTGGTAATTACTTGTGGATCCATTAGGTAGTTCAGGTCTTATACATTTGGTCGGGTATAGGATGCGCTGGCAGCATGCGGTAGACTATTGTATTATCGTTGTAGCTCTTAAGTGATGGTTGTCGGTTAGAGAATCTCCCATATGTAAATGTATTTTTATATACATTAGTTGTTGTACTTTATACACAACAGTGTTGTATTTTATATACGTCTCAGACATTATTGTGTACTTGTATATATACATATACTCAAAGGTTTAAGCATGTTTTCAATCATCATTTCCTTACATTGAATTTATTTTAACTACGTATACGAATAAGAGTTAGTACATCATCAGTTGAGCAGATCAAAGGTAAGTATTCATTCTTACTCCCTTTCAAGACAAAGTTTTGTTTAGATTTCCAATTCGCATACTCGTACATTCAATGTACTGATGTCAGTTGTCCTGCATCGTT
The DNA here is from genome assembly GCA_027705065.1 of Solanum peruvianum. Taxonomy (NCBI): domain Eukaryota; kingdom Viridiplantae; phylum Streptophyta; class Magnoliopsida; order Solanales; family Solanaceae; genus Solanum; species Solanum peruvianum. Next base: position 63,326,629 of record JAKWJD010001755.1, read on the forward strand.
TCATGATGCATACGCAGGTAACCAGGATCAGCACGCGGCGTTTCGTTGATCCAGATTGAGCTTCAGAGTCAGTGGTGAGCCTCCTTGAATTCCAGAGGACATCTTTTTGTTTTGGTTTTAGTAGTTCAGTTTTAGGATATTGTGGGATCTATCCCAACATCCATCTTCAGTAAATTTAGAGGCTTTGTAGACACTATAAATGTGGTTAAGAGTTTATTGTTGCTTGTTGAGACTTGAGTGTTGTCATGGCCAGATATCATAAGGCGTACTTTACTTTAAACAAGTCTTATTTCTTGGTTAAGTTGAGTTTAGTCTTCCGCTTAGTTAAGTAATCAAGGTCAAGGGTTCGCTTGAGGGCCTACAATGGTCTTCGAGTGCCGGCCACATCCAGGGTGTAGGCTCAGGGGTTGATACGATAATGGAATGAGTTCAAACAACTCATATTCTTTATAAACCATGTATTTCAACAAAGGTACATGATCATACTTTTAGATGAATCATATGTGCCTTTGGGCAGAGTTTAGTGGATCGACTTAGTTGAGGCGTTCTATACCCCGACAAGGTATAAGATGGTTCTTGAAGCGTGGGAAAGATAGTATATCATCATGTAGCTCATAGTGATAGTTATCGGTTGAAGGATATCCCAATTGAGTTAAAGTGTATTTTTATATCACTTCTTATGTTGAGTTCATAGATGAGAAAGTATTTTGTAAAAATCATTTAGCTTCGTTATTTCTTTACATTCAACTTAAGTGCTTTATTACCTATTCTAGTCCTTTCTTTCAATTATTTATTATTTATTTATATTACCTTCTTGTACATTCAGTGTACCGATGTCATTCGACCTGTATATTTTAATTTTGCAAATACAGGTTATTAGGATCATCAACAAGATTCTTATGAGTGAGACTTCCTTTCTTTCAGAGTAGTTCAATTATATGAGTTGTTAGTAGTAGTTCTTTTAAAGAGTTGTGGGTCATGTCCCGACACTCATTTTCATATAGTAGAGGCTTCATAGATAAAAAAAAATTGAGAGTCTTTCACTAAACATATGTTTCATACTCAGTATACTCAACGATATTTTGAGATTTAGTAACTTATTTTTAAACATTTCTTTTAATTTTATGCTTATGTATGTTTTATTTTGTCTATCACTTGTAGTCTGTCGAGATGGGGGTTTGCTTGAGGCCAGCAATGGTTCTCTAATGCTGACCACGTCCAGGGTGTAGGATCAGATTGTGAAAAACTTGGTATTAAAGCATAGAATTCAAGTGTCCTAAGGTTTCTATGAAGTCGTGTCATGTATGATCTTATTTATGATTGTGGGGAGCCCACACTACTAAAAAGAGACCTAGAAAAGAGACCTCACGAGGTCTCTTTTCGGGAAAAAGAGACCTCAACGGTAGGTCAGTAAAATGCAGGTCACTTTTTTACAGACACCTCATGAGGTCGCCAAAGGGAGACCTCACGAGGTCACCCACAAATTATCTGATTTTTTACAAAAAAGAGACCTCATGAGGTCACTATTGTATTAGTTAATTTAATTTTATATTTTTTATATAGAGACCTCATGAGGTCACAATTTTATTATATTATTTAATTTTATATTTTAATAAAGAGACCTCATTAGGTCGCTAAGATATTATTTAATTTAATTTTATGTTATTTTAAAGGAGAGACCTCATAGGGTCTCTTTTCTGCATTTATTTTGAGACTCGTGAGGTATCCATAATGAAATTTACGAAAAATATAATGCAGAAAAGAGACCTCATGAGGTCTCTTTTCTGCATTATAAAATATAAAATGTTAATTAGAGACCTGATGAGGTCTCTATTATGAAATAGCTGAAAAAATTAATACAAAAGGGAGACCTCATGAGGTCTCTTTTCTGCATTTATAAAATAGAAAATGGTAAATAGAGATCTCATGAGGTCTCTATTATGAAATATCTGGAAAAATTAATGCAAAAAAGAGACCTCATGAGGTCTCTATTATGAAATATCTGGATAATTAATGCAAAAAAGAGACCTCATGAGGTCTCTTTTTCTGGAAAAAAAACTGGCAGAAAATATTATTTCTGCAGCTTCTCATCACCTGTCATTTTAATTCAGTACCCACAATCAAACTCAAAGAGCTTCAAAAACTCAATTGAAGCAATACATTTACTAAATATTCTCTTATCAACTCAATTGCAACTCACTTCAACATAATTATATATTAAACAAAAATCATGATATCCATAAGTTATATAATACATTCCAACGCTATCATGTATTCACAAAAACAAATAATCCCATCACAAAATTATAAAGTTAACAAATGATCCATAATTGAGTGCAAAACCATTCTCTGCAACAAAACAAACATCAAATATCAACATCTTAATTCTCAACTTTAGCCTAAAACCTCATTTCTATTAACTATGCCACCCATTTCAATTGAGTGCAATATCTATCTGGACTATTGAAGCAAAACTTCTCTAGGACTTTTCCCTTCTCTTTGTAAGGCTTGACAAGCACCCTACCATCACATACAAAATGAGGATTTCCTTTGGCAAGAATGGCCTTCACAATCTCCGGATAAACAAATGTAACAAAACCAAACATCCTCTTTTGCTTGATATGGAATCCCACATCTTGAACAGGCCCATAAGTGCTACAAAATCAAGAATAACAAGATTAAAGAAACCAAAACTTCAAAATGAGTGGAACAACTTTAATACATTGAATTTTTCAAACCAATAATACCTGAAGAGAAAAGCATGGAATCCCCACTTGGACTTGAGGTTAAATCTTGTTGTTGCTGGTAATAAACATCAGAAATACGCAATGGGTTGAACACATCTGTTTCTACTTTCATGAATATCATCGAACCTTTATTCTATAGTAGTAAATAAACTTAGGCATGGTGCACAATTTATAGAAGAAAAAAAAAAGATCTAACACATTTAGTTTCAATAACCAAAAATAAATAAATTTACCTGGAGTGGGAACATTGCTGCTGAGGCGACTGCAAATGGCGGAGATGGAGGCGGCGCGACCTCCACCTGATGAAGCACGACTGCTGGCGGTGGAGAGCTGGCGGCGGAGAGATGGCGATGAGCGATGAGAGAGAGGGACGATACAGAGAGAAAGGGTCAATACAGAGAGAGAGGGTCGACGAGAAAGAGAGACGATACAGAGAGAGGGTCGACGAGAAAGAGAGACGATACAGAGAGAGGGTCGACGAGAAAGAGAGAGGGTCGACGAGGTCAGTGAGAAAGAGAGAGAGGCGGTCGACGAAAAATTAAGAGAGAGGGAAGAAAGAGAGCTATTTTAATTTTGGCTAGGTTTTTTATTTTGTTTAAGAGACCTCATGAGGTCTCTAACTTTATGAGAATTAGATTAAAAATTTAAATTTTATAAGTCAGTTAAAAAAAATATATATTCATTAAAATGACATCACGAGGTCTCTCCTACATTAAAAAAAAATTAAAAGATATTAATTTAAATAGCGACCTCATGAGGTCTCTTATTATTGACTTATTTTTGAGGTCTCCATTTCTAGGTCTCTTTTTGGCCTTTTTTTAGTAGTGCCACTTCTATTAATGATGGGCTGCAGACACTTAAGAAAAGTTTCCATTCTTTCATACTCTAAATTGTGCGATGGAACTGTGTGATAACGAACTTATTGAAACTCGTGCATTTCCCAGATCTATTCGACTACCCATCATACTCAAGGTAGTTGAAAATCAAAGCCTATAGCCTTATAAATGAGTTACTCTCAGCAAAAAAATTTAGAAAGTCATGAGACTACAAATGAACTTGAAAGAACCTGTGAGTAGGCTTAAATGTTTAGATTTGAAAGAATTCCTCTTATTCATATGAATCGTCTGTTTAAGATGTGATGCTAGACTCTCTTCTTTAAACCTTGATTTAGTTGAGTCCATTATGAGGAAGTGTGTTTAATAAATTGGGTAGTAATTTCACATGAAATGAAAATATGAGTTACGATGTTATAAGAAATAATAGTAAAAGGTCCCGGAGTTAGATGAATGCATGTAGAGCTATAGTAATCTAATAAAGGAAGATAGTGATGAAGTAAATTATGTTGTTGTAGTCATTCAAGATTCCTTCCATGTTTTTCAAGATTATATATCAAAATAAGTCTTTCTCCAAGAATTGTACTAGGAATGAAAAGGAAACTCAAGCGTTTAATTGATCACAAACAATGGCAATCACAAGCCAAATTGCTCACATAAACTTATTGGGAAAAAAACATAGAAGTTCTTCTAAGTTCACTTACATTATTATTTATTACACAAAGAGGACAAAGAGGTACAAAGGTAAGGAGAAAGTACCCATAGGACATCATGAAAAAAATAGATAAATATATGAAGGAACTGCAAATTATTTCTTCACTTGCATCATCAAACTGCAAATTCATAACCCGCATGATTAACTTCACGACGATTGAGCATCTCAAAATATCCTTGTCCAGAAGTAGTAAACTTGTCGCAATGTTTTCCACCTTGATCAAATGCATCATTCGCGCAATCTCTACAAAGCCATCCATCGCTGCAATCACTCTGCTTGTAGCATCTTTTCAAGCAAGTTATTATAGCACCAACCGGAATTAATTTTTGTTCAATCTCTACAATATCAAGTGACATATCGCGTGCACCCATTGCTTGCATCTTTGGTGAACGAGAAAAAGTAACTGCATATCATGACTATAATTAACAAGTATTGATAATATAAATGCACATCAACTACTTGAACTTATAAATTGTGTAATAAGTTGGAAGGTAAGATAACGAACCAGTAATTGCCGCTACGACAACAACAAAGTAAAACGCAAAGTTAAGCAAAGGACGTGCTCCGGCCATGTTATGTGATGCTACTTTGATTGGAAAATGGAAAAAAGAAGAATATATAAAGGTTGAATTTCCTTCTCAACCAACGTTGTATTTATAGGAAGATATTACTACACTTGGTTCATATTTTTCTTTTTTAATTTTTAAAAAATAGAGAATTATTTATTTATTATTTATATATATATATATATATATATATATATATATATATATATATATATATATATATATATATATATATATTAAATGAGTGTCAATTTTCAGATGTCTAATATTGATACCAATAACTTAGATTTAATAATTGAAGGCTACAAAAATAATTATATAGAGTAGTAAATTAGTCAATTATTGAGGGATATAAGAAAAATCTATATATATATATATATATATAATATATATATATATATATATATATATATATTATATATATATATATATATTAAATGAGTGTCAATTTTCAGATGTCTAATATTGATACCAATAACTTAGGTTTAATTAATTGAAGGCTACAAAAATAATTTATATAGAGTAGTAAATTAGTCAACTATTGAGTGATATAACAATAATCAATTGTGGGTAATTTCCAAAGAAATTGACTACCATTGCAATTAAAATTAGGCCAAGAAAGAGAAAAGAAACTAACGATCCAAGTCTCCCAAAACCAGCTAATCCATGTGTGCTACAGAAGCAAGCATATGTATATATACTACATGAACATATATATATATATATATATATATATATATATATATATATATATATATATATATATCTATATATATGGGAACAGATGTTATATAGGTTGATTCTAATTCTTGCTGCCCGTTCGATTCCGAGGAATAAAGGGAGGGCTTGACCACAATTTCCCAAGTAAGAGATAGAATCTCACTATTGGAAGGAAAGGGAGGGCTTCGATCCATGTAGACCAAGTTGATATGGCACCTTTCATTGACCACCGTTCCCATTTAAGTATTTTCTCCATTTTTTTAACATATTAATTTTACTTTATACATAATCTAATAATCAAATAGATTAATAAAATTCAGATGCAATAAATATAAGAAAGCTTACATGGTAACCAGAACTGATTTTTATGATCAGTCTTAATTCATCATTAAAAAGACAATATTGAAAGAACATTATTGTGAGCAAATGCCAAAACCATTTGAATTGATTGAAAATGTTCACAAAAAAATCAATGCTAAGATTTGTAACATCTCATAACTCGAAATAACCAAGAATAAGCTAAGAAACTAAAAATAATTACTTTGGAAAGAATTGGGATAATCTGGAAAATTTTCTAAGTTAAGAAAGTTAATTTTTGGTCATTTTCAAACTGATATAAATTCTAGATCAGGATGAGTTTGAGTCAGTTATTTATATGGTTGGAAATTACTTAGAGAGATCTTTCCAACGGCGCCGAGTTTGCACAAATTTGATATGATATGAAGGAGATATGCCCATCAGAAGTTTGGCTGTTTGATTGAGGTAGGTCCCAATCCGGATTTTAGTAAGGGTAAACTTGTCATTTCATCCAACTATTTCCTACTTTGTTTTAAGGGTTTATCAGGAGCTAAAATAAACCTTAAGTCAGTTTTAGAAAACCAATACATGCTTAGGTCTTGGGAGAAAAGGAGAGAAAGATCAAGAATCCATCAAGAACGCTAAGGTTACGCAAGTGGTATAGCCCTTCATTGTATTCAGATTTCTTAGTCTTAATTGAGGACGAATGTTACCAAGGGCGAAATATTGTAACATCTCGTATTCGAGAATATGGAAAAAATGCAGTTTTCCTACATTTAGTGTAAGGACCAATGGAAGCCATTGACTAACCATGTATTAGACCACAAATCATAGGTGTGGTCGTGTCATTGGTTAACTAACTTAGGGGTCTCTAATCCCACCCATGGTCGATCTATGTGGTCTGCAGTTGAACCTACGGATTATAAGTCTGGCCGTAAGTGAATGTCTACAACTAATTAGAGGAAAATTGTTTTTGGATCAACTTCAAAGGGTTTTTATTTTAGCATAAAATGATTTAGGTGGTCCATGATCTATAAAATGAAACATATTTAAACTTTCTTTCCAAATCCACCGACTTCTCTAAAAACAAAGCATGGATTAAATGTTATGCTTGTTAGTAAAGCCTTGTGGAAGTGGTTCAAATGACAACCAATAAGTATAACCGTGAATGAACTTCGTTGCCAGTTTCTTTCAAGAATAAGAAGTAGTGTTCTTCAAAGTTTATTCCGTCCAAAGGATTTCTCCATAGATTTTGTCACTAGTTATGTGGGATTTCACTAGTTGTTCCTTTCACCCATTAGGTCATTGGATTTCAGTTAGTTCCTTGATTCTTCTTGTTTAAACCTAGGGCTTATAAATCCTTGAAGATTCATGGTAATTTTGTTGTTCGAGTAACCTTAATCGTAATATTATGTTTTATTTGAAACATTGCATAATTCCTTGTATAAAATCAGAACTCTAGTTTGTCTAATTTCTCTTAGTTCATGAAATATACTTGCAAGATTGGTTAGATAGATTATCATGCTCTGAATTTCGAATGCCACACTCCTAGTATATAAATATTGCATTCTTAGTTAGTATGTTAGTATTTTGAGCTATTTAGTATTTAATGCATTTTAAATTCATGATATTTACTTAGGTGTAGACCTAGCACCGAGTTGGACTAGGGTTTAACATACCCTTAAGGTCCCAAAATATTGTGCCCATGTATGGTGATCAGTTTTAGTGATCACACCACGGTCATGACTTTATACCCCTATCAAGGTATATGGGGTCCTCTCGGTGGACCGTATACATCTGACTACACGTTTAACTCTCGTGGTTAATGTTGGCTAATAGTATCTCCCACAATAGACTCTTAGTGTATTAACCAAGTTTTCATCATTGACTTTACTATACATTTTAGCATGCTGTCTTCATGATTAGTACTTGGTCATTGCATTCAGTTTATCTTTCAATTATACTATAGTACATATACATATTCTTGTTCAAATTATATTAATTCTTAGTTATTCATTTTTAAGGTTATATACTTTTTTTAGCCTAGCATATCTATCTACATTCTCAATACATTCCAAGTGATGATGCATACTTTGCTCTACATCATTTCATGATGCAGGTTTAGACACTCAACATCCACATCACACATACTTGGTTCTCGGTCTACATTGATTATATTCAATGGTGAGTCCTCATATTTTGAGGACAATAGACATGTTTTCTATTTCAGTCTTTATTTCCAGTTAGTTATCAGTTTTGATAGAGTTAGCTATAGGTCATGTCCTAACAATTCAATTCATTAGAGGTTTTTCGGGCATAGTAGAAGACTTAGCTAGATATGTAAGTGTTGTTTCCATCACGAAACTCTTTTTATGTTTCACATATTAAGATTAATTGGTTTTTACCCATTTTCACGTATCCACTATTTTCTTGCTTCCTTATTGTACATGTTTTATTTAGTCATTTTCAGTATGGTTGATATATGCCAGACTCACGGTTAGGTCGGGGTAAGTCATGATCCTAGGTCTCGTATTATGTCTAGAAGGTAGCCTTGGGGCGTAACACCAGTAGTCGTGGAGGAGTGGTGGAACGTCGCCCACATACTCTCCTAGAAGTTTGATGATTTTTTTCTTCAAATTTTCAGCTGCTTACTCATCTAGAGTAATGTGATTTGGTATAATATCTTTTTAATTCACAAAACCAACACAAAGTCATCAAAATCTCAAACAATATCTATCCAGAAACCCAACTTATAATCATGATAATCAACAGAAGAAACTAAAAATCCCCATTATTATAAGATTAAAAGAAACAACTACTCAATAATTTCCCAATAAACGATTTAATGGTATAACTCATGGATGAAATTATAGGTATGACGTGAAGACGAACAAGTATAACAGTGTGAGAAGCCTTATGTACTTGGAAAGAACAATGTTGTTGGTGAATTCTACAATTCTTGATGAACTTAGCGTTTTTTCCTCTCTTGATTTTTCCCTAAAATTTTAATTGATTATGTATGTTAAAAATAACTTAACGTCTGATCAGACCATCCGTTGAGTGAGTAAAAGTTTGGTCAGGCCTAGTGGGGTAAGGAAAACACTAAAATACCCTGATCTCAAATGGATGAAATGCCTTAAAGACAGGCTTCACTTAAATGGTAATAACTTTTTACTAGGATCTTAAAACTTAGTAAACAATGGTAGCTTTGCAAAGAGGACTCAAAGACCTTCGATTTTATATCTCAGGGTCCACCTAACTTTTTATAATCTAAAAGATATGGTTGTTTGAAGGTGACCAAAAACTAACGACTAATTGAAGTATGAGGTGTTACAGTATCTCCCCTTTGCAAATATTTATCCTCGAAAGATATCACAATAAGAAAAACATGAGTGGGAAAAATAAAAAAACTAAACTCAAATGCACACCTTGCAATTTAACACATCTCAACATATAAACTTAAAATGTACTTTACTAAAAGTTAATAACTTGGTTTGGAATTTCCTGAAAGAAAAGAGACGAGGTTATCTCTTCTTTATATCCTTCCCACCCTCCGAAGTAGCTTTCTCAATGAAGTTATTCCTCCAAAAGACCTCGGCTAATGCAGCCTCACTAGTTCTCAACTTACGAACCTGACGATTAAGGTTCTTCATGACATCTACTTATAAGATATGCAGTCCTTGATAACAATATTCTTCGTATGTACAAAAAGTAAAGGGTCGCCCATACACTTATTCAGCAGAGAAATGTGGAATATTGGACGGACTGTTTCTAAGCCTGACGGTAGCTCAAAATCATAAGCTACATTGTAAACTCTCTTGGATATTTTATAAGCACCAACGTATCAGAGACTGAGTTTTCCCTTCTTAATAAATATCATCGCACCCTTCATGAGTGAAACCTTCAAGTAAACTCAATCATCAACCTAAAATTCTAACCTCAATACATCTGTATAGGATATGAGTTTGCATTTTTTTTAACCTTTTTTAAAATAGGCTTCACCTTATCCATGGCTTGATGAACTAATTCTAGCCCTATCAACTCACCTTCACCAGCCTCAAACAAACTAATACGAGATCTTCATCTTCACTCATAAAGAGCCTCAAAGATAGTCATTTGCATATTGAGAGATAGTTATTATTGTAAGCAAACTCTATGAGAGGCAAGTGGTCTTCCCAATAACATTTGAGATATATTACACATGCCCTCAACATATCCTCTAGGGTCTGAATTGTGTGCTTTTCTTGACCATCAGTCTTAGAATGGAAAGAAGTACTAATGTTTACCTTTCAACCCAAGCCTTTCTTGAAAGACTTCCAAAAATGAGCGGTCAATTGCACACCCCTATATGAAATGATAGATATATGTCGAACTATCTCTTAAATGAATAATCTGTCATAATCCTCTGCTGAATTGGGTAGTTAGAACCGACATGAAATGGATTGATCTATTCATCCAATCTACAATCACCGAAATCGAATCATATTTTCTGCACGATCATGGAAAACCAGTAATAAAATCAATATCAGTAATCCCCTACTTCTATTCCAGAAGAGCTATGTTCAAAGCCACATGACCGGGTCTTTGGTGCTCTACCTTGATTTGTTTGCAATTAGGTCACTAAGCAATGAACTCTGCAATGCACCTCTTCATAATACTCCACCAATAGACTTCTCTGAAGACATGATACATTTTAATTGATCCAGGATAGATCGAGTATCTATATCTATGAGCCTCTATATTTTGAAGTTCATCTACGTTGGGAAAAATAATCTCCTTTATATTTCAATACACCATCTCCTCCTTGTTCAAAATTCATCACCTTTTTGCTTATGAAAATTTGCTTTTGATTAAAGTAAAAGAGGGTCTTGGTATTGCTTATCTTCACTTTAAACACTAGGGATTATTCAGTCCCATTCATCCTCACAACCCCACTTTCACTAGAATCATAAAGACGCACTCCCAAATGGACAAGTCTGTGAACCTCTATGGCCAATTTATTCTTGCCTTCCTCAACATAAACAATACCTCCTATAGAAAACATCCTCAAAGCATCAACAACAACATTATCTTATCTGGGTAACAGTAAGTTCCCAGTTCGTAATAATTAATTAAGCAACTATAACCATCTCCTTTGTCTAATATGACCAAAAAACATTTACATGAACACCATAGAGATAGTGACGCCATATTTTAAAGCAAATACTACCACTGCTAACTTGAGATCATGAGTCAGATAATTATTCAATCAATCTTAAGCCATCTGGAGGTGTAGGCTACAATCTTGCCATTCTATATCAATACGCAACTAACTCCAACACTATATGCATCACAATAAACAACAAAGCTACTTGAGTCTAGAAGGATCAACACTATGGTAGTAATGAATCGAGTTTTCAATTCCTATAAGCATTTCTCACTAGCTTCAAACCATTGAAATTTGGTTATTTTCTAATTCAAATTAGTCGATAGGAAAGAAATGGATTTAAATTCCTCAACAAACATTCTATAATAACCAGAAAATCCCAAAAAACCCCTTATATTTGTTAAAAAAAATATACTAAAATAGTGATATTAGAATGGAATTATGAAATAGTAAATAACTTATGTCTCGTGGCAAGCCACTTCCTTGAAAGCGATTTCAGCTCGACTCTGGTGAAAATTGCTAATCGCTGCAGCAGGTCGCTCCCCAAGGTTCCACATTAACTCTCAAACATGTGCACTCGTGGCTGAGAGTTTGGAGGTTGCTCAAAACCAGTTTCCCAAAAAATATTCTAAGGATAAGAAGAGGGAGGAAAATATTTTCTCTTCTTTTTATTTTTGTTGGTAGTGTTATTTTTTTTAGCTTTTACAAAGGCACTATTTATATTGGAAATTTCAATAGGAGTTATTTTAGAGTTAAGAGTTAATTTGATAACGAATTGTGAATGTTAATGGCATTAAAGGCCATTACATCACATTCTACAGAAACTCTAGTTTTTGTTTTAGAACGGAAAATTTACTCTCTTTGTAACATATTTTACTTTGTGTTCTTTGCATTACAATAAATGAATAAGTGAGAATTAATATCACAATCCCCCACTACTGCAAAGACAAAGGGTAAGAACAAATTTTGGATAAAAGGAAGGAACATGTTCGTAAGTGTCAATCTTTCTATTTGAATTGACACGTAGTGATATGAGGCAACAATTTAATATACACAAAGTGATGTACTCTTGAACTGAGTGGATATAAATTGAGACCCCCATAACACATATTATATCCTTAAATGTTAAACAACCTCTATGATACAAACTAAGTGCTTTTATGGTCATGCACACATATCTTAGGTCTTATGAGTGCTCTAGAAAGACGACTGAAGTGTTTCATAAAAAAATGGCCACACCTTTACACTCACGTAGGTGATTATTAAGAGCAAAATAAGCTCGACCTTATAAAACACTACCTCAAGCCATAGGGATACAAAATGTGGTGTATATTGAGGCCTAACAGGTCCACCACATTACCTCTACCAATGGGTTTTATCCCCATTCCCCTCGTCATTTCAAGGATTATTTTCCTTGTCAAGCCCTTGGTCATAGGATCCACCAAATTTCTTTCAGACCTTACATATTTAAGGAAATAACACCCAGTTTCAGCAGTTGGTTAACTGCACCATGTCTGATGCAAATATGTCTTATTTTTCCATTGTACACATTATTTTTGGCAATTCCAATTGGTGCTTGTGAGTCACATTGAAGAAAAATTGGTAAAGCTTGTCTTCCCCACAAAGGCATATCTGCCAAAACATTCTTAGCCATTCAACTTCTTTCCCTGCCAACTCGAGATCACAATGAATTATGATTCCATGGCAGAACGTGCTGTACAAGTCAATTTGAAAGACTTCCACGAAATAGCACCTGCACCGAAAGTAATCACATAGCTACTATTGGAGCTAACTTCATCATTGTCAGCTACCCAGTTTGCATCACAAAAACCTTCTAAAACAGCAAGAAATTTGTTAAAATGCAAACACCAATTTATAGTATCTCTCAAATAACTTAGCAACTGATGAAGAGCATTCCAGTGTTCACTACTGGATTATGAGTATATCTACTCAATCTACTAACAGCATAAGCTATATCAGGCCGAGTATAGTTCATGAGAAACATTACACTCCCAATTATTTTAGCATTTTAAGTTTGAGAAACACTAGATTATTTATTCTTCTTCAAGTGTATGCTAGGATCATAAGGAGTTCTCACTGGAGCTACATCAAAACAATCAACCTTTTTCAGCATCTTTTGAATGTAATGAGACTGATACAAAGAGAAACCATTAGCAATTCTTTTGATTTTACTCCCAAAATTACATCTGCTTCACCATGGTCTTTCATTTCAAATTTAGAAGAAAAAAAAGTTCTTAGTCTCATTAATAATTTTCACATTAGGACCAAAGATTAATGTGTCATCGACATATAGACATATAATGACACAATCTGGACCTATCTTCTTAGTATAAACAAATATATCAGATAAATTTACAACAAACTCATTATCCAGTAATTTGATATTAAATTTTCATATCATTGCTTACGTGCTTGTTTTAGCCCATACAAGGACTTTCTAAGCTTGCATATATCATCCTCTTGTCGTGGAACCACAAAACCTTCAGGTTGAGTCATATAGATCTCTTCCTCTAAATCACCATTTTAGAAATGCAATTTTAATATCAATTTGATGTACCACTAAATCATGAATACTAGCTAAAGAAATAAGAGTTCTAATGGTCACTATTTTAGTCACTGGAGAATAATTATCAAAGTAATCAACACCTTTCTTTTGGTTAAAACCCATAATAACAAGTCTAGCCTTATATTTATAAATTGTATCACTTGCTATTTATGGGTTTACAACCTCTAGGTAAATCATACAAGTCCCAAGTCTGATAAGAAAATTTAGAGTCTAACTCACTTTTAATAGTCTATTTCCAATATAGAACATCTATTGATCTCAATGCTTCATAATAAGTCTTAATGTGATCTTCTTCTATTAAACACATAGACACTAATTTATCATTTAAAATATTAATATCATAATTTTTAGTTAAGAAAGTGGTGATAAATTCAGGACCAGAACTTGTTTCAATTCTACGTCTCTTACTCCTTCTTAGTTCATTTTCATTAGTATTGGAGATAACATTAGAAGAAGTCACAACATGCAAATTTTTTGACATAGATGCAGAAGCATTATTTTGCACATCACTCGGCACATTATGTTTCAAAGGAAATATATGCTCAATAAATTCTGCCTCTCTATATTCACAAATAGAATGATCATTTAGATACATAAATCTATATGCATCACTATTTTGAGCATAACCAATAAAGACAATATCAGAACTCTTAGAACCAACATTGATTCGTCTAAAATCAGGTAGACCAACCTTAATCAAACACCCCAACACTTTCAAAAATTTCAAGTTAGGAGTGAACCCTTTTCACAACTCATGTGAGGTCTTGTCTAACTTCTTTTGAGGGACTCTATTAAGAATATAACATGCAGATAAGGATGTTTCTTCCCACATAGTAGATATTAAAATCATATAATTCATCATTTCTTTAAGAGTTCTATTTTTCCATTCGGCTACACCATTTTGTTGGGGAGTATAGGGAGAACTAACCTCATTATTAATACAATTTTTCTCACAAAAATATTCTAGAGTTTTAGTATTATATTCATCACCTATTCAGATCTAAATCTCTTGATTTTCTTGTCTAATTGATTTTCCACTTCTTCTTTGAATTTTTAAAAAATGTGCTTTCAGCCTCATCTTTAGACTTAAGAATATATATCTTAGTGTATCTAGAAAAGTCATCAACAAAAGTAATGTAATACTTTTTTCAACCTTTGCTAAAAGTATTCTTGAAATCTTCTACATCTGAATGTATTAGTTCAAGTAATTCGGTATTTCTGCTAATAATATATTGAAAGGTCTCTTGGCATGCTTTGCTTCTACAAACAAGACATTCAGAAAACTCATCAGCTTTTATGATAGGAATTAATTCTATTTCTCTAAGTCTTTTAATAGAAACAATATTAACATGACCTAGTCTACCATGCCACATGTTAGTAGACTCAATATTATAAGCAAAAATTAAAATACTTCCCTTATGGACAATCTCTTGAACAATATTCAATACAAATAATCCTCCACTAAGATATCCCTTCCCAATAAAGTCTCCTCCATGATAAATAATTATTTTATTAGCTTAAAAAACATTTTTAAGGCCTGCTTTGTTGAGAAGTGCTCCGGAAACTAAGTTTCTACGGAGGGAGGAACATACAAAACATTGTTCAAGGATAATGTCTTTCAAGAAGTTAATTTAAGTAAAACTTTTCCTTTCTCCATTACTACAGCAGTAGTGGAGTTACCCATATATACACACTCTTCATCAATGGACTCCTCAAAGTCATGAAATACATTTTTATTGGCACAGAATTTCCTTGAGGCTCCTGTGTTTAGCACCCAGATAGTTTTGTTTGCCACCAGATTTGTCTCAACGACTACAGCAGCAATCACTTCATTACCCTCAGCAATACTAGCTTGGACATCACTTTTTCCTTCCTCCTTTGATTCCTGGACTTTTCTTTGATAGCACTTGGCAGTCCTGTGACCAACTTTTTCTCAAACAAAACAAGAACCCTTAAATTTTATAATTTTACTCTACAGCTTGTTGAATTGATTTTCTTCTTCATATGTTCCTTTTTCGAGACTTTCTTCTATTTACATTTGAACCTCTCTTTCACAACAGTACTAGAAGATTCAAAAAAATTAGCTTTAGAAGAATTAAGAGAAAGTTCTTCCATCTTATCTCTGTAACGACTCGCCTCTTCAGTACTCATATGACTAATTAGTTCTTGAAGAGTTAAATTATTTTTCCTATGTTTTAATTGATTTCTATAATCATTCCAAGATGGTGGTAATTTTTCATGCAGAACATTAGCCTGAACTATCTCACACATCTTCATGCCTTCATTCAGAACATCAGCAGTCAAATTCTCATATTCGTGAACTTGTTCCATTATTGGCTTATTATCAACCATTTGGAATTTAATCCACTGACCGACAACATCTTTTTTTTCTTTCTAGCATCACCAGCACAATATTAATTTTCTAAACTATCCCTTTTTTTTTTTGCAGAATTATAGTTTAAAAATAAATCAAATAAAGGGTTGGTCATATGATTTAGCAAATGTCCTCTAACAATTTTGCTATCCTTTTCAAACTTCTTCTTAATAACATCATCAACAATTATAACATTGTTGGAATCAATATCAGTGATAGAACCATTCATAGAAGGTTATTAAATAAAACATAATCAACTTCTAATTGTTCAAAGAAAATTAAAAATTTTAGTGACCATCGTTTAAAATTATTTCCATCCAAAGGCTCAAGTTTTGACAAATCATTAAAAGTTTTGTTCAAAGAAATTGCCATTATCAATATTGTATGTTGGAAATCGATTTCGAATTGTTAAGAAAAATACTAAATATTGATATAAGAATGGAATTATAAAATAGTCAATAACTTATCTCAAACACTGTGTCGTGGCAAGCCACTGCCTTGAAAGCAATTTTGGCTCGACTCCGGTGCAAATTGTTGCAGCCGGTCGCTCCCCAAGGTTCCACAGTAACTCTCAAACACGTGCACTCGTGACTAAGAGTTTGGAGGTTGATCAAAACCAATTGCCCAAAAAATATTCTAAGGATAAGAAAAGGGACGAAAATGTTTTTCTCTTCTTTTTATTGATGTTGGTAGTGTTATTTTTTTTAGCTTTCACAAAGGCATTATATTGGAAATTTCAATAGGAGTTATTTTAGAGTTAAGAGTTAATTTGATAACGAATTGTGAATGTTAATGGCATTAAAGGCCATTACATCACATTCTACAGAAACTCTAGTTTTTGTTTTAGAACGGAAAATTTACTCTCTTTGTAACATATTTTACTTTGTGTTCTTTGCATTACAATAAATGAATAAGTGAGAATTAATATCACAATCCCCCACTACTGCAAAGACAAAGGGTAAGAACAAATTTTGGATAAAAGGAAGGAACATGTTCGTAAGTGTCAATATCTTTCTATTTGAATTGACACGTAGTGATATGAGGCAACAATTTAATATACACAAAGTGATGTACTCTTGAACTGAGTGGATATAAATTGAGACCCCCATAACACATATTATATCCTTAAATGTTAAACACCCTCTATGATACAAACTAAGTGCTTTTATGGTCATGCACACATATCTTAGGTCTTATGAGTGCTCTAGAAAGACGACTGAAGTGTTTCATAAAAAAATGGCCACAACCTTTACACTCACGTAGGTGATTATTAAGAGCAAAATAAGCTCGACCTTATAAAACACTACCTCAAGCCATAGGGATACAAAATGTGGTGTATATTGAGGCCTAACAGGTCCACCACATTACCTCTACCAATGGGTTTTATCCCCATTCCCCTCGTCATTTCAAGGATTATTTTCCTTGTCAAGCCCTTGGTCATAGGATCCACCAATTTCTTTCAGACCTTACATATTTAAGGAAATAACACCCAGTTTCAGCAGTTGGTTACTGCACCATGTCTGATGCAAATATGTCTTATTTTTCCATTGTACACATTATTTTTGGCAATTCCAATTGGTGCTTGTGAGTCACATTGAAGAAAAATTGGTAAAGCTTGTCTTCCCCACAAAGGCATATCTGCCAAAACATTCTTAGCCATTCAACTTCTTCTCCCTGCCAATCGAGATCACAATGAATTATGATTCCATGGCAGAACGTGCTGTACAAGTCATTTGAAAGACTTCCAAGAAATAGCACCTGCACCGAAAGTAACACATAGCTACTATTGGAGCTAACTTCATCATTGTCAGCTACCTAGTTTGCATCACAAAAACCTTCTAAAACAGCAAGAAATTTGTTAAAATGCAAACACCAATTTATAGTATCTCTCAAATAACTTAGCAACCGATGAAGAGCATTCCAGTATTCACTACTGGATTATGAGTATATCTACTCAATCTACTAACAGCATAAGCTATATCAGGCCGAGTATAGTTCATGAGAAACATTACACTCCCAATTATTTTAGCATTTTAAGTTTGAGAACAACTAGATTATTTATTCTTCTTCAAGTGTATGCTAGGATCATAAGGAGTTCTCACTGGAGCTACATCAAAACAATCAACCTTTTTCAGCATCTTTTGAATGTAATGAGACTGATACAAAGAGAAACCATTAGCAATTCTTTTGATTTTACTCCCAAAATTACATCTGCTTCAACCATGGTCTTTCATTTCAAATTTAGAAGAAAAAAAAGTTCTTAGTCTCATTAATAATTTTCACATTAGGACCAAAGATTAACGTGTCATCTACATATAGACATATAATGACACAATCTGGACCTATCTTCTTATATAAACAAATATATCAGATAAATTTACAACAAACTCATTATCCAGTAATTTTTTAAATTAAAATTCATATCATTGCTTACGTGCTTGTTTTTATCCCATACTGGACTTCTAAGTTTGCATATATCATCCTCTTGTCGTGGAACCACAACAACCTTCAGGATTTCAGTGATCTCTTCCTCTAAATCACCATTTTGAAATGCAATTTTAATATCCATTTGATTATCACTAAATCATGAATACTAGCTAAAGAAATAGAAGTTCTAATGGTCCTATTTTAGTCACTGGAGAATAATTATCAAAGTAATCAACACATTTCTTTTGGTTAAAAACCCTAATACAAGTCTAGCTTTATATTTATAAATTGTACCACTTGCTACTTATGGGTTTACAACCTTTAGGTAAATCATACAAGTCCCAAGTATGATAAGAAAATATAGAGTCTAACTCACTTTTAATAGTCTATTTCCAAAATAGAACATCTATTGATCTCAATGCTTCATAATAAGTCTTAATGAGATCTTCTTCTATTAAACAGATAGACACTAATTTATCATTTAAAACATTAATATCATAATTTGTAGTTAAGAAAGTGGTGATAAAATCAGGACCAGAACTTGTTTCAATTCTACGTCGCTTACTCCTTCATAGTTCATTTTCATTATTATTGGAGATAACATTAGAAGAAGTCACAACATGCAAATTTTTTTACATAAATGCAGAAGCATTGTTTTGCACATCACTCGGCACATTATATTTCAAAGGAAATATATGCTCAATAAATTCTGCCTCTCTATATTCACAAATAGAATGATCATTTAGATACATAAATCTATATTCATCACTATTTTGAGCATAACCAATAAATACAGTATCAGAAGTCTTAGAACCAAAATTGACTCGTCTAAAATCAGGTAGACCAACCTTAATCAAACACCCCAACACTTTCAAAAATTTCAAGTTAGGAGTGAACCCTTTCCACAACTCATGTGAGGTCTTGTCTAACTTCTTTTGAGGGACTCTATTAAGAATATAACATGCAGATAAGGATGTTTCTTCCCACATATTATCAGATAGAATAGAGATTAAAATCATATAATTCATCATTTCATTAAGAGTTCTATTTTTCCATTCGGCTACACCATTTTGTTGGGGAGTATAGGGAGAACTAACCTCATGTATAATACCATTTTTCTCACAAAAATATTCTAGAGTTTAAGTATTATATTCATCACCTATTCAGATCTAAATCTCTTGATTTTCCTGTCTAATTGATTTTCCACTTCTGCTTTGAATTTTTAAAAAATGCTTTCAGCCTCATCTTTAGACTTAAGAATATATATCTTAGTGTATCTAGAAAAGTCATCAACAAAAGTAATGTAATACTTTTTTCAACCTTTGCTAAAAGTATTCTTGAAATCTTCTACATCTGAATGTATTAGTTCAAGTAATTCGGTATTTCTGCTAATAATATATTGAAAGGTCTCTTGGCATGCTTTGCTTCTACAAACATAAGACATTCAGAAAACTCATCAGCTTTTATGATAGGAATTAATTCTATTTCTCTAAGTCTTTTATAGAAACAATATTAACATGACCTAGTCTACCATGCCACATGTTAGTAGACTCAATATTAAAGCAAAAATTAAAATACTTCCCCTGTAACAATCTCTTGAACAATATTCAATACAAATAATCCTCCACTAAGATATCCCTTCCCAATAAAGTCTCCTCCATGATAAATAATTATTTTATTAGCTTAAAAAACATTTTTAAGGCCTGCTTTGTGTGAGAAGTGCTCCGGAAACTAAGTTTCTACGGAGGGAGGAACATACAAAACATTGTTCAAGGATAATGTCTTTCAAGAAGTTAATTTAAGTAAAACTTTTCCTTTCTCCATTATACACAGCATAGTGGAGTTACCCATATACACACTCTTCATCAATGGACTCCTCAAAGTCATGAAATACATTTTAATTGGCACAGGAATTTCCTTGAGGCTCCTGTGTTTAGCACCCAGATATTGTTTTTTGCCACCAGATTTGTCTCAACGACTACAGCAGCAATCACTTCATTACCCTCAGCAATACTTAGCTTGGACATCACTTTTTCCTTCCTCCTTTGATTCCTGGACTTTTCTTTGATAGCACTTGGCAGTCCTGTGCCAACTTTTTCTCAAACAAACAAAACCTTAACCCTTAAATTTTATAATTTGACTCTACAGCTTGTTGAATTGTTTTTCTTCTTCATATGTTCCTTTTTCGAGACTTTCTTCTATTTACATTTGAACCTCTCTTTCACAACAGTACTAGAAGATTCAAAAAAATTAGCTAGAAGAAGATTAAGAGAATGTTCTTCCATCTTATCTCTGTAACGACTCGCCTCTTCAGTACTCATATGACTAATTAGTTCTTGAAGAGTTAAATTATTTTTCCTATGTTTTAATTGATTTCTATAATCATTCCAAGATGGTGGTAATTTTTCATGCAGAACATTAGCCTGAACTATCTCACACATCTTCATGCCTTCATTCAGAATCAGAGTCAAATTCTCATATTCGTGAACTTGTTCCATTATGGCTTATTATCAACCATTTGGAATTTAATCCACTGACCGACAACATCTTTTTTTTCTTTCTAGCATCACCGCCACAATATTAATTTTCTAACTATCCCTTTTTTTGTTTGCAGAATATAGTTTAAAAATAAATCAAATAAAGGGGGTCATATGATTTAGCAAATGTCCTCTAACAATTTTGCTATCCTTTTCAAACTTCTTCTTAATAACATCATCAACAATTATAACAGAATGGAATATCATGGAGAACCATCATAGAAGTTATTAAATAAAACATAATCAACTTCTAATTGTCAAAGAAATTAAAAATTTTAGTGACCATCGTTTAAAATTATTTCCATCCAGGCTCAAGTTTTGACAAATCATTAAAAGTTTTGTTCAAAGAAATTGCCATTATCAATATTGTATGTTGGAAATCGATTTCGAATTGTTAAGAAAAATACTAATAATTGATATAAGAATGGAATTATAAAATAGTCAATAACTTATCTCAAACACTGTGTCGTGGCAAGCCACTGCCTTGAAAGCAATTTTGGCTCGACTCCGGTGCAAATTGTTGCAGCCGGTCGCTCCCCAAGGTTCCACAGTAACTCTCAACACGTGCACTCGTGACTAGAGTTTGGAGGTTGATCAAAACCAATTGCCCAAAAAATATTTCTAAAGAGAAAAGGGACGAAAATGTTTTTCTCTTCTTTTTATTGATGTTGGTAGTGTTATTTTTTTTAGCTTTCACAAAGGCACTATTCATATAGGAAATTTTTATAGGAGTTGTTTTAGAGTCAAGAGTTAATTTGATAACACATTGTGATTGTTAATGTCATTAAAGACCATTACATTACATTCTAGAGAAACTCTTGTTTTTGTTTTAGAACGGAAAATTTATTCTCTTTGTAACATATTTAACTTTGTGTTCTTTGCATTACAATAAATGAATAAATGAGAATTAATATCACAATATCAGTTTGAGAAGTGGGTCTAACCAATTCTACAGTACTACTATCTTTTGGGTGTCAACTCGAATCCCTTCTGCAGATACAATGTGCCTAGAATCCTTCGTATTGAAAACAAAACTCTTAGTTAGAAAACTCTACATACAACTCTCTTTCCTTAAGAGTTTGGAGTATTATTCTAAGATGACTAGCATGATCCTTCTCAAACCTAGAATAAATCAATATGTCATCAATAACATACGATAACAAACCTATAAAGATACAACTAAAACACTTTATTCATCAGATCCATGAACGTTTAAGGAGCATTAGTAAAGTCAAAGTACAGAACAAGAAACTATACCATATCGGGTCCTGAATGATGTCTTCACAGTGTCACATTCTCTTATTCTCAACTAATGATAGTTAGATTTGGGGTTTATCTTTGAAAAGCAAGTGGCACCCTGAAGTTGGCCAAAAAGATCATCAATCCTCGGAAGGGGATACTTATTCTTGATACCAAGGTCGACTATATGTTCCAAATGTTGTTTAGTTGAGAATTCATGTTTTGATAGAAGCCCTTAATTCTCAGTATTCTATTCATGCCCTCAATCAGTAAAGATGTACAATGATTTGTAGCAGGCTTATTGGTGAAATTGTATGACGAAGATATTGTAGAACTTGTCGTTTAATGTATGAATTTTAAACAAGTGAAAGTTGAGTATCAAAATCCACTGGTTTGACTCATGATATTAGTATTCCTATCGGGAATTAAGAAAACATGAATATAGATTTTATTATGGGCTTAACTCATACTCGTTGTTAGTTTGTTTCGATTTGCGTTGTTATGGATCGAATGATGAAATCCACTCATTTTCTTCTTGTAAACACTTCATTTTCAGTTGTGGAGTATGTCAAGTTTGTTGTCTGGAGTGTCTTTGTCCATTGTCTCATATCTTTATTCATGTTTTTGAGGACTTTTTGTAAAGGTCTTGGTACCCAAGTGAAGTTTAGCATGACTTTTCATCCTCATACCAAAATACAAGTCTAGCTTACTAGTAAACTTTGAAAGATATGTTGAGAGCTTGTGTGATGATTTCAAGGGTAATTGAGATGATCATTTCTCATTGGTTGAGTTTTCTTATAATACAATCTATCATTCTAGTATCATAGTGTCTCCTAGTCTCTTTCTGGTAGGAGGTTTAGGTCTCTCAACATTTCGATAGGGCTGGATAGTGCATAAGGCTACGGTGAAGGGTTGTCTTATTGAAACAGATCAAAGTCGATAAAAGTCCTATGGCGATGTTAAAAGTAGAGAACTTGAATTTAGTGTTGATGATTACTAATGGAATAAAAATACATTGGTAAAAGGTTTCATTTTCTTGATTTTATTGTTATTATATTATATGCCAATAAAGTTAATTTCTATCATTCTTTTACAGTAGTAGATATGTTAACTCCTACTTTTAGAATTTTAGAGGAAACTTAATTAACTTGAGAACCCCATAGTCTCTTTGTAAAATGCTGACATTTACTAGCAACGACAAATCCATTTTTCAAAATAACATAGAAAGCATGATGTGTGAAATGGTCTCAACTATACAACAGAAAGCAATGGAAATTAAATCAAATAGCCGATCTCAATCCTCAAGAAAATGATCTTGAATATATAAAACATTGTTGATTTATAACTAATTTATTCCTCTATACTCGTAGTTCTGTTTTTCGGGTTTGCTACGATCTAGAAAGAATTTGTCACCATCCACAGATGATAAATCACATATGAACTAGTAGAACGGCACCGCGTCCACTTTAATTACACTTGCTAAGTTTCTCTTCGTAATATAAAAGGTGGAAAAGAAAATGGGAAAAGGAAATTAGAGAACATAAGCAATAGAGTGTAGGCTTTTGGAATCCATAACACAAGTCTACTAATTCAGCTGCACTTTTGCTTCTTATTTCCCGTTTTGCAATATCAAATAGAGGAATTAGTAGGCTTGAATGTATACAAAAATGAACATGAATTGATGCAAATGTGAAGGACACTATTCAATAAAAAGCTTACCTCTTAGAAAATTTGCATCCATATAATTGATACCTTCTTCTAGTAGGTTAAGTCACACAATAAAATGACAAATTTGAGAACGAAAGAGATAATGATAGAAAGACTCAATAATTGATGCTCACTTCAGTTTTCTCCCCTTTTCATAGTCATGGTTGAGTTTACCTGTAGATCCCATAAATCAATAAAGATTTTATTTCTCTGTGTTAATATCTGTTGTACTATGATTGTCACAACCGAAATCTAGGCCCCAGACGAGACCGGCATCGTTGACTTCTCAGAGGTCGCAGACAAGCCTACATACATCATTCTTACCTTACATAGGTTAATTTTAGCAAAAAAATTGAAACTTTTTGTTTCTTAACATACTTATAAAAACATTCTCATAAATACGTAATTGTTCACCACCAATTATCTAACATTAAGAGATAAGCAACTGAAAGAAGTAGTTCAATTCTTATTAAGTGTATAATTGCCAAAATGGCACCAATACATAGTCTGAATAAAAATAGGAAAGAAACACTAGTGAAACATGTTCCACTAGCTCAACTCTAAAGCTAAGCTAGAATATAAAACATTAGCATCTATAAAAGCATGAGGACCTACCAAAACCAGATGAATGTGGAACGTCCGAATAATTGAAGCGATGATCCTGTAGCTCTATTGTCCGCTTGTGCGTGCAACTAAAATAGTAAAGTTTGTATATGGAAGGCAAGTCAGTGGACTTGCCAAATTGAGATTACGAAAGTTTCTAAATTTGGATTTGGAAAGTCAGCGAGCTTTCCTGATTTGGAATAGGAAAGTTATGCCATAAGATAATATACATCATCATACTTTTCAAATTTTCACACAGCACATAACATATAAACATAACATATATCATACAGCACACAACACATTTTGCATGTAGCACATAACTTCTTTAATATCATTCATTCATATGCCATGAGACCTTGAAATCATGGACTGAACATCAAGACATCCCAGACATGATGTCTCAACAGATGAATCCTCAACTAGGGAGTCTTCATTAGCAAACACAGAGTCTGCTTCTTTCGTTCATACGTACATTATTTCATTTCATTCATAGGCCAGTGTAAACAACAGCTATACTTAGAATGCAGTTTAAGACTTTCTTTACGTTCACTGTGCAATGATCAAGAATGACCTAATGTCATTACGTGAATCTAACTCACCTTTTTATTATCCTATCCCTACACCTTTGGTATCATTCATTTCACTATGTGCATCATTTGAGGCTGACCTCATTCATTCATTTGGAACATAACTTTAAACGACATAGATCATGTGAGCATCATGAAATCCAGTGTCTCCCCCACATCGGAAAGAGGTGGAATCACCGGCCAAAGTAACCCAAAAGATGCTAGCGTACATGGGAATTTAACCCCGCCAGATCCCTATATTGGTTGTATAAGTTCGAAGACTAGGAGATGTAAGGAGACCCATACCCGGCAAGTCAGACAGTCTCATCTCATGGGAGTTACGTGAACCTCCGCCCTTCCCAAAAGAAGGCATTACCACTGATAGCTAGTCTATCGGTGCTCAGTATAAAGTTCCATTTCATTCATCTCATATGTTAGGGAAGCTGGCTTCTAATATGAGGACATCATAGCTCATTAGATGATTTCTCATCTCATCATTAGTATTAAGAGTGGTAAGCTCAATACTTTTATCAGATTTTTCATAGCGACTGATCTCTTCATTAACTTTACACTCTCATAGATGAGTACGTTTTGGTAACAATTACTTAGGCTCATTTGATATTGCTCCATATTTTACATTAGCCTCATATCATCATATGAGGCTAATGTATATGATGAAAGCAATCTCAAATGAGCCTATGTAAATGTTACCAACATGTACTCACCAATGAGAGTGTAAGATAATGAAGACACCAGTCTTTATGAACACTCTAATATAAGTATTAAGTTTAACACACTTAATACTAATGATAAGATGAGAAATCATCTAATGAGCTATGTTGTCCTCATACTAGAAGTCATCTTCCATGACGTATGAGTTGAATGTAATGGAACTTCATACTGAGCACCGATAGGCTTTCTATGATCAGTGTTTCCTTCTTTAGATAAGGGCAAAGGTTCACATAACTTTCATGAGATGAAACTGTTGGTCTTGCCGGGCATGGGTCTACATACATCTCCTAGTCTTTGAACCTATACTGCCAATAAAGGGATCTGGCGGGGTTAAATTCCCATATACGCTAGCATGTTATTGAGTCACTTTGGCCGGTGATTCCACCTCTTTTCGGTGTGAGGGAGACACTGGATTTCATGATGCTCACATGATCTATGTGGGTTAAAGTTAAAGTTCCCAATGAATGAATGAGGCCAGCCTCAAATGAATCATATAAAGAAATGAATGATACCGAAGATGTTAGGATAGGATAATCAAGAGGTGAGCTAGACTCAGGTAATGATATTAGGTTATTCCTGATCATTGCATAGCAAACCCGATGAGAGTATTAAACTACATCCTAGGTATAGCTAGTGTTCACACTGGCCTATGAATGAATTGCAATGAAGTATGTCTGAATGAATGAAGCAGACTCTGTGTTTTCTAATAAAGACTCCCTAGTTGAGTTCTCATACGTTGAGCCCTCATTTTGGAAAGTCTTAATGTCATGTACATGATGACAAGGTCTCATGGCATATGAATGAATAATATGAAAGAAGCTATGTGATATATGTTTTTGTACTATGATATGTGCTATATGAAGATGTTATGTGTTGTGTGCAATACGATAATTATAATGATGCATGTTACTCTCATGGCATGACCTTCCTAATCTTAATTTGGCAAGTCCACTGACTTGACCTTCCATAAATCATGTTGTTAGGAAAGAGATATTCCTTCTTATGCATGTCCTTAGTGTGTTATTGCATATACCCATACTTAGTACAAGTGTGTACTAAGTCCATACAAATATCTACTTTTAGGTGCAGGTGCAGGTGGACGATAGAGCTACAGGTTCGTTGTTGCAACTATCTGGACGTCAGCATTCATCCGGAGTTTGGTAGGTCCTCATGCTTTTGAGGATGCAATTGTATCACATTCTACTGTAGTTTTAGAATTGAGCTAGCGGAGCATGTTCCACTAGCATTTTTTCCTGTTTTGGTTAAGATTTTGTATTGGTGCCATTTCGGCAATTATACAATTAAGACTTAATGAACTATTTCTTTCACTTGCTTATCCCTTTAATATTAGATGGTTGATGATGAACGATTATGAAATGTTAAGAATGTTTAGAAAATATGTTTAAAGGATCAAAAGTTTCAAATTTTCTGCTAAAATTAACCTATGTAAAGTAAAGATGACGTAAGTAGGCTTGTTTGCGACCTCTGAGAGGTCAACGACGCCGGTCTCGTCTGTAGTGTAGATTACAGTCATGACAATTTTCAGATAAATTATGATATCTTAGTGGTTCTGTATATCAGGTCAATTTTGTGATACTATTGTTCATAGTGGATAATCTACTTTTGTTGGTAGATTGTTTTATGTATTATATAACTATTGGTATGCTTCTGCTAAAGTAGATTCATACCAAAATTTTCTATTAATATTTTGTATCTAATAAGATGAATGTTGGTTCACTTGACATGGATAGGTTCTTTCTAAGTTTCAAACACTGTTTATTTTCTATTTCATGATAAAGAATAAGTCTCAATATTCCTTGCATACCATGTTCATAAAGGATGAAAACATACCCGATACCATTCAAAATTCAAATGATTAATAATAATATCCCAAGATATTAAATATACAGTAAAATTAATGTTTCTCCATAAAAAGGTGAAAATATCAAAATTGAAGAAATAATTTTGTCTCTATTGGGTTTAGCAAAGTATATGGATGGGATAAAGAGAAGAGATTAATTGAAAGAAAATGAGGGAACCAATTTGGAGGAAAAATGAAAAGTCATTTGCAAAGGGCAAATGAAAAGTCATTTCTCCTATATCGGTAAAAGAAAGGAAATTTGTTGTCCTTATATTAGGGAACACTTCATTATTTCTTAAAGAGCTAAGAAGAACGTGGCCCATCACACCATTGTCGTCGCTCGCTCGGCTTCTGATTGAGATTTGACAAATGATATGATAGATAAATATTTTGGACAATAATTTTTAATCAATTTATGTTAATCAAATAAATCATTTTAATCAATTTCTCTTCTCTTATAAATTAATTGACAATTAATTTTGGCGCAATTTGAAATTCGCGTGAAACGGTCATAACGATCTAAATTCCAAAAATTCGTTATTTTCCCAAAAGACTCTTTTTTTGAAAAGTTTTTACTTTTTTCCAAAGGATACAACTTTCTGAAAAGACGGGTCGGAATAGGTTTGTCTTAACAACCATGTTTCTTGCCGAAATTGGCTTTAAAAGGAAGTCAATTTTTATTTTTTCAAACACTGAATTTTTTTTCTTCCGTACATATATTTTTTCTCATAGACAAAGTGTCGATTGACTGAGTTTGTGTGGTTTGTTATTGTTCTTAAGTTCGCTGAAGTTATAGAAGTTTGAGGTACTGCTACTTCTTTAAAAGGATTAATCCGTTTCATCTTGGGAAAAATTAATCCATAACCTCGGATATAGTGAGGGGATTAATTTATTAAGGAGACACAGTAATTTCAGTGAATTTGTTTTTTTTTTTATTATTTTCATCTTCTTTATGTTTCTATTTTGACTAACCTTAATACATAATTAACAATTTTAAGAAATTTAACAAGAGATTAAAACTTTATCATTTTCTACTATGTTTAAATTATAAAATTTATTCGATTAACAATTAAAAGAACATAAAAACTTTATTGTTAAATCAGAAATAGGTTGTGTAAAGATTTATTTTTTACTGTTAGAATTTTACATGCTAAAGTTATCTGTCATTTGTGACAGAAAATATGACTTGTTCAAGTCAAGAAAATGCTGGAACAATGAGTGTTGCAACAGTTAGTGCTACAACAACATCGGTTGCACACAATCGTTCAACTGCTGCCTTAGAGCCCGTTTGGCTCAGCTTAAAAGCTGGTCAAACTGACTTAATAGCTGGTTTTTTGACTTATTTGACTGTTTGGCAATACTCAAAACAACTTTTTTTAAGTTAAAAAAAAAACTTATTTTAAGCCAAAAGTTAAAAGCTAGGGTAGGGGTGCTTTTTTTTTTTTTTTAGCTTATAAGCTGTTTTAAGTTGACCACATTTTTATGTTTTTTCCCTTAATATTTTCATACAATCTCCAAATTATCCATATAACCCTAACATCTCTTTCTTCTATTTTTCCCTTTCACGTTTGGCATAACAACTTCAGCACTTTTATCCAAACGCATAACTGCTTATTTTAAAAATAAGTTTCAGCACTTTCAAAAGTACTTTTTTAAAGCTGCTTTTATTAAGCCCATCCAAACGGGCCCTTAGAGCCGGTTGAGAAACATGCAAAGTTTTCTGGAGTCGACTTCAAGAGAATGAAGCAAAAGATGTTCTTCTATCTCACTATGTTGAGTCTGCGGAGGTTTATTAATGAGAATGTTCCTGCCATGTCGAATGATACTCCGCCTGAAGAACGATTCTTGGTTATAGAAGCATGGACGCACTCAGATATTTTTTGTAAAAATTATATTTTGAGTTGTCAGCAAGATGATCTGTACAATGTGTACAATAATGTCAAAACCTCAAAGTACTCTTGCATGCTTTAGAAATGAAGTACAAAACAGAGGATGCCGGAATGAATAAGTTCATTGTGGCAAAGTTTATGGACTATAAGATTATAGATAGTAAGACCGTCGTTACCCAAGTTCAAAAACTACATGTCATAATTCATGATCTCCTTGCTGAAAGTATAAATTTATTTAATTCCTATGTTAGAAATATTACGTCTTTCCTTAATACTCACATTATCTTTAATGTAGGACTGATTGTGAATGATATCTTTTAAGTGGCTGTCAATATTGAGAAGTTACCTCTGTTGTGGAAGGACTTCAAAAGCTACTTGAAACCTAAGCACAAGGAGATGACTATTGATGATCTCATAGTAAGGTTGAGAATCAAAGATTATAATAAGGTTGTAGAAAAGAGGTCACGTGGTAACTCAGAAATATCTGGAGTAATTATTGTTGAAGAAGTTCCCACAAAATTAAATAACAGAAAGAAAACATCTGGTCTGTAAAGCAATCCTCCTAAGAAGAAATTCAATTAAAGTTGCTTCAATTGTGGCAAACTTGGTCATAGGGCTTCTGAATGTGGGGTCATAATGAAGGACAAGAAAAAGAAGGATCTAGTAAACTTGGATGAATCCAAAGGATAAATGGACGATCTTTGTGCAATGCTTTCAGAATGTAACTTTGTTAGAAATCCAAGAGAATGGTGGATAGATTTTGGTGCCTCATGCCATGATTTTGCCAACAAAGAATTATTTTCATCATATACTTCAGTACCTACAGATAAAAAGTTGTTTATGGCAAACTCCGTTTTTGCAAAGTGGAAGGAACTGACAACGTTCTATTAAAAATGACATCAGGCAAGGTGGTGACTTTGAACAGGGTCTCGTACGTTCCATAATTAAATAAGAATATATTTTCTATTCCAGTTCTAACTAAGAATGGATTCAAATATGTACTTGTTTCTGATAAAGTAGAAGTAAGTAAGAATTTCCGTGGACTCAGATTATTTTTTTTATGATTATTTTCATCTTCGTTCTGTTATCATTTTGACTAACCATACATGATTAACAGTCTCTTGTTTTCCCCTTCTGGATTAAGCAATAAATTTTAAAACCATTTATTTATATGTTATTAATGATTATCCTATTCAATTACCTAATCATTGGTTCATTATAATATTCTCATCTCAATAAAACTAAAATCACTTATAAAGGCAAAGAAAAAATCATACTTGAAGCTCAAATCGAAAGATGATTTCGATGTGCTACAATACAACCCACTTGAGTAGTTCTTTAGAATAAGAAAACTAAACTTTATTACCCTAATTTATATGAAACTCCATAAATTTAGTAAACAACCTTTAGAGTAAAATTTCGAGCTTCACTTTGATATAACTAAATTTTGATTGTCCCACTAAATCGAAAACACATCATGCTTTTTAGGATCCCCCTCTCATAAATGTTCAAGTTTTGTTTTTCTGTTTGTTCCTCTTCTTAAAAATACCTATGATTACTTCACTATTCACAAAGATCTTCGCAAATACTTGGCTTACACCACTAAAGAATCCTACCTTTTAACGATCTTTATAAACGGGTTTGATATTTTATGACTTACTCTTTTCTCAAAGTTAGTTGTGATTTGTTTGTCATGAAGGGGAACAATGCACATGTTTCCTAAAATTATTTTCAAAATATCTCACATTAGGAACATATCACAATATATATAGTTATTGTAATTGAAATCATAAATTCATATGTTTCTTAATCTTATAAAAAATTTGGTGCCTGACTGATTACGAAATTTCACCCATGTCAAGTACTCAAGATAAAAAATCTTTCCAACAGAAGATTGTAGTAACCATGGTTTTCTCGTGTAGCGGGAATTAAATCTATAATATAACAATTAAAATATTTGGAATTCGAATTCATAAATTAGAATATTAGAATACTATCATTATCATATGATGTGAAAATAGATAAATTATGTCGGAAGATTTTGAAAATCACGAAAATCTCCTAGTTTAATTTAAGTTCTTCTTATGCCGCTCTCCTTTAGGGTATTTGACTAATTAAGGTGTATTTCACATGATTTAACAATCTCTACTAGTATTAAAACTAGGAGCCAGAACCTAAAAAAATATTTTACAAAATAAAAGTCTACTGGCAATACAAAATAACAAAACATACTTTTCTTGTTATTTCTTTTTAGTTTCTTCGCTAAAATCAGAAATTTACTATTTATAGAGATGCCAAAATTTAGAGCTCCAAATCTTTGCAGAAAATGACATTCAATGATTAGTAATTAAATTAAAGGCCGTTGACTTATTTACCAAGTATTCCTTCAAATATGTGCAAAATCAATTTGATAAGTGCCATAAAGGCAATTAATCCATTTTCATAGTAAACCAAATAATTGTTTGAAATATTCTTAATAAAATACCATTAAGGCTAATATAATATGGAGCAATAATATATAGTTAATTCTTTTGATCAACTTTCATAGTAGATATAAAGAATCCCAAAGATTATTCTTGTACTTTTTAATATAACAACGATAGTTTATCAATATTTCCCCGTAGAGATCACAAACTGAGAGCTCCAGATCCTTGCACAAAATGACATTCAATGAGTAGTGATTAAAATAAAGGTTATTAATTCAATTATAAAATAGTCTTCCGAATCTGTTTACAATTAATTTGATAAATGTCATAAAGACAATTCGTTCACCGTCATATTAAAGGAAGTAACTGTTTGGAAAGTTCTTAATAGAATAATGTTAAGTCTAATATAGTATAAGACAACAATATAGAATTAATTATTTTGACATATATTGAAAATGCATACAGAGAATCTCAAAGATTAGTCTTATTCATTATAATATAATAAAGATATTTTATATATTTCCCATATATCTTAAAATTGTATATTAATGAATATTATATATAAATATAAGTACGGTTTATTTTCCAGATATAAATTAGAATAATATGTAGAGTGTTTTGTCTCGTAGACTATCAATCGGACCTTGAAAAAACAAGATTAAACTAATCAAATCAATGGTGAGATGTAGAATCTTTGATGCCTTCACGGTTTTACACGAAGAGATCATGTGAGTCTCCCTGTATTCATGAGCGCTTTAGAAATGTGTTACAATTTTATAGAAGTAGCACCATTCACACTCACATAGATCTACCCATTA
Organism: Solanum peruvianum; assembly: GCA_027705065.1. Lineage (NCBI taxonomy): Eukaryota > Viridiplantae > Streptophyta > Magnoliopsida > Solanales > Solanaceae > Solanum > Solanum peruvianum. The sequence goes on from JAKWJD010001755.1 coordinate 63,359,422, forward strand.
AGTGTATTATGTAGGGTAATACACCACCTTTATAAATTATGATATTGGATTAAGAGTTTACAATTCAACCACACTTTCCTTGCATATTTGAACTAAATGCACACCATAATAGATCATAGATTAAAGGAGATTGAACAAAATATATTTAATAAATATTCTTCTTGGTATTCATGATCTTCAAAGGAAAGGTTTAACATATGTTCAACACTCAGTATTCACCAAGACATTATCAACTTCAACCTATGAGATGACGGGATAAGATTGGAACACATTATCTTCGGATTGAAGTGATGTATTAATAAGGGGGAGTATTAATATATATATATATATATATATATATATATATATATATATATATATATATATTATATATATATATATATATATTGCAATCTATTTTCCTTAACAAGGTTTTCTCCAACTAGGTTTTCCTAGTAAGTTTTTTAATGAGGAAACTATTAATGCGTATTATAAAATTTTTCCTTAAGCAAAGTATATCCAGTCCTCTCGATTGCGTGTACACATCGGACTCCACATTTAGCTCATGTGGTTTTAGTATCGGTTATTAGTATCTCCCACTGATCAGTCAGACTCTCTGCATTGATAATTTATTAGTATATTCAGTATTCAGTTTTAGCATGTTATAAATTGGTCATTGCATCGAGTTAGCTTAGAATTTGGTTTATCATGTCATATTATTATACCTGCTATTATGCTTGTTCAATTATGTTTTATTTCAGCTTTACTCTATCCTACATGCTTAGTACGTTTCAAGTACTGACGCATACGTGCGCTACATCTTCTGGTGATGTAGGTTCAGGTTCTTAGCATCCAGATCACGCATAGATAAATTTTCCAATCTTCAGTTCAGCAGATTCAGTGGGGAATCCTCATTCTCCGAGTACAATAGTCATGAGTTCATTTAAGTTTTCTCTTAGTCATTTAGTTTTAGTTTTTGTTAGATTTATCTAGGGCTTGTCCCAGTATTTCTAGTCCATTTTAGAGGCTTATTTAAGACATAGTTAGATTCATCTTAGTACTGAGTTAATATTTTCTTTGGGGATAATGCCCAAGTACCCCCTCAACCTATGCCCGAAATCTCAGAGACACACTTATACTATACTAAGGTCCTATTACCCCCCTGAAGTTATTTAATTAATAATTTTTACCCCTTTTTAGCCTACGTGGCACTATCCTGTGGGCCCAATGATGGTTGACTTTTTTTTTCAAACTAGTGCCACGTAAGCTAAAAAGGGGTAGAAAATTACTTATAAAATAAGTTCAGGGGGGTAATAGGACCTTAGTAAGTATAAGTGTGTCTCTGGGATTTCGGGCATAGGTTGAGGGGGTACTTGTGCATTTTCCCTTTTCTTTGTAATAAACTCATCAGTTTTTCAATATCTCAGTTATAGAATATGGGTATTCCCCATCTTTTTGTTATAAGTTATGATTTAGCTTCCGCATTAGTTTATTATCTGTAGTATGCTCATAATCATGCCAGCAGGATTAGCTTGGGATCATTTGTGGTCCTAGGTTCCGTGTCCGCGTCTCGGGGGTAGCTCGGGGCGTGAAAAAACTTGGTATCAGAGCACTAGGTTCAAGAGTCCTATGATGTCTGAAAAAGCCACACCAAGTAGAGTCCTTTTCATGGATGTTAAATGCACCACATCTAATGAGAGGGAGGCTATGAAGTGTTTTAGAAAAAATTTCACTTTCTTGTTACTCTTATCGTGCGTAAGGTATGATCAAATTCCATTCTGACTTGACGTTGTGCGCTTAAGATCATGCCTTCTTGTAGAGCTTAGGCATGGAATTCTAATGCACGCAATGCTAATGCAATTCCTCTAGTACCATATAAGAAAGTTCTAATGTAGAGTTTCAGAATGCCAATTCAGCTTTTGGCTCAGAGTATGACCAAGAAGAACAATCACTAGGTTTGAGTTCCAACTAATAGAAATGATCAATTAGTGGCAGCCAAAGTTTGTGATTTCGTTAGTATGAATCCTCCTATGTTTTTAGGGTCATAAATTGGTAAGGACCCATGAAGTTCATTAATGAGGTGAAGAAATATTTGGTGTGATGCAAGTAACTGGTAGTGATAGGTGAAATTGGCATTCTACCAGCTTAGGGATGTGACTCACATATGGTTGAATTCACTAAGTGGAAAGACTTTATAACTCAATATAGAAGTCCAATTCAATGTCAGTCCAGAAACTCTCTCAGAACCTTTCTCAATCTCTACTCCAGTCGCTGACCTAGTTATAGCTAGGCAGCTATACAGAAATTGCCCTGTCACAGTATCTCAAAAAATCACCTCTGCCTCAGTCGATTGTAGAACGAGGATTGTTCGTTTCCAGTTTCCAGAAGAACCAATCATAGAATGGAAGGGCAGTAGCTTAGCGCCTATGGGTCGATTTATTTCTTACCTTAAGGCCAGAAAGATGATATCTAAGGGTTATCTCTATCATATAGTTCGGGTTAAGGATTCTAGCCTTGAAACCCCGACTCTTGAGTTAATTCCAGTAGTCTGTGAATTTCCAGAAGTATTTCATGAAGATCTTCCTAGAGTCCCTTCCGAAAGGGAAATCGACTTTGGAATGGATCTTTTTCTAGATACCCAGCCTATTTCTATTCCTCCTTATACAATGGCTCCAGTAGAGCTTATAGAATTGAAGGAGAAGTTGAAAGATCTTCTAGATAAGGGCTTTATCAGACCTAGTATTTCACCATGGGTTTTATTTGTCAATAATCTCATATAGAGGTCCTCAATTTACCTCTCATTCTGGAAGTCATTTCAGAAAGGTCTTGGTACTCAAGTTAACCTTAGTACAGTATTTCATCCACAGACGGATGGGCAGGCAGAGCGTACCATTCAGACCTTAGAGGATATGTATAGAGCTTGTGTGATCAATTTCTAAGGTAGTTGGGATGATCACCTTTCTCTTATTGAATTCGCCTACAATAATAGCTACCATTCCATCATTCAGATGGCCCCTTATGAGGCTTTATATGGGCGTTGATGTAGATCTCATGTTGATTGGTTTGTAGTAGGTGAAACAGCTTTGATAGGTCCAGATTCAGTCCTTTATGCTATGGAGAAAGTGCAACTCATTAGAGATAGACTTAAGACAGGCCAAAGTAATTAGAAATCTTATACAGATGTAAGGAGAATGGAACTAGAGTTCCAAGTTGATAATTGGGTTTTTTTTTTCTGAAGGTCTCACCAATGAAAGGGGTGATGAGATTTTGAAAGAAAGGGAAGCTCAGTCCTAGATATGTAGGCCCTTACAAGATCTTGAAAAGAGTTGGCAAGGTGGCCTATGAGTTAGAATTGCCAGCAGAATTAGCACCAGTGCATCCGATCTTCCACATCTCACTCTTGAAGAAGTGTGTGGGTGATACAGCCTCTGTATTGCCATTAGAGAGTGTGGCGGTGAAAGATAGTCTTTCTTATGAAGATGTACCAGTCGAGATTCTTGACCGTCAGATCAGAAGGTTGATAAACAAAGAGGTCACTTTAGTCAAGGTTTTATGGAGGAGTTAGTCCGTAGAGGGAGCTACTTGAGAAGCAGAAGCAGCCATGAAAGCCAAGTATCCTCACCTCTTTTCTTCCGATTCCACTCCAGCTTGAGGTAATAGTTCCTCTTCAGTTTTCCAGTCATTCATGCGTGAATTCAGTCTTACAATCATGTTCCCTCAGTTTTTACCTGCATTTTCAGCGTATTTTGCATGCTATCGGAACTCAATTCAGTCAGACACTCAATTCTTACTGTTTAGTAGTAGTGTTTTCTCCCTCTAGTTCAGCTAGTTTAGTCTTCATTTGAGGAAGAATGTTACCAAGGGGGAGATAATGTAACACCCCGTATCCAAACAAGACCAAAAACCATCTTTATAGAAAATAAAAATTTGTAGGTGCAACCAATGGTGGCATCGACGGTCTGTAGATCAGACGACGGTCCATCCTGCACCATCGTCGATAGGATCAGAAACTCTCAAAAACATTCAATCCATAGAATCTGTTAAGTCTTGGAGGACAGAAGGACTTACAGTCGGTAGGTCAGACGACGTTCTATCCTGCACAACCGTCGATGGGATAAAAAACTCCCAAATATTTCAGCCCATAAAATTGGTTAAGTCTTGGACAACGGATGGACTTACGGTCCGTAGGTCAGACGACGGTCCGTAGTCCGTTACCATCGATCTAGAACCCCATTCACCCACTCTCTGACAAGAGCTACAGATGACCAACACCGTCCGTAGGTGAAAACTTTGCAGACAGTTAAGGAGAAATTCAGTTTGGTCAACTTCAAATGTTCATAACTCTTAGTACAAAATGGATTAGTTGTCCCATGACCTACCCACAAATAGATAATTGAATTATCTTTCCATAGCCACCAACCTTGCTAAAAAGAGACCTTCGAGTAAAACATTATACCCATTTTAGGAAAGGCCTATCGAACAGGCCTAATTGATGGACCCAACGACGGGGCGTCGGTCAGACGACGGAGAGTTAGTCCTGGCCGTCGTTTGGTCCGACAGCAACTTTCCTAGGTGTCTTTAGGACCTTTACCACTTTGTTCAAACCCTAAGTTACGTCGTTTTGACCCTAACATCATATTTTAGTCAGTTTATTAAAACATATCTAAGTTAAATTATTAAATCAAAAGTTAGAAAATTAGAAGCAAGAGAGGATAAAAAGCTCAAGAACCCTAGTTCAAGAACGCAACAAGCTCCAGCACTTCCAGCCCTGCAACTTAAGTATTTTTCCGTGCATTTTATCACTAGGTATGTTGGATTTTACTAGTGGATTCCTTTCACCTATTGGGTCCCTAGTTTTCTGTCAGATTCTTGATTCTATTATCATGATTAAGCCTAGGGTTTCTAGAACTTTGATTGAACTTCATCAACCTATTAAATACATGTTCCAAATAAGATTATAATGTTATTACACAAATTATTGCATGAATTTCAGATTCGCGCGGTGGTTCTGGTTCACTACCATCAATATAATGGTTAAGACCACAACCAGAAATCATTAGAAGAAATTGTGTCTTCCTAAGTAGAATTTTTTTTGACGTGAGCTTTACAGGCAGCTGATGGGTGAGACTAGGCGTAGGAAAATAGTTTCCCATGGAATTAATTGGAACAACTGAAGTTGCCATGGCAGAAGTGTTTGCATTAGTTTCTCCTATTAAGATAGGTCGTTTCTGACTAGTTTATTTATTTAGAAGGAAAAATAAATAAAATTTGTTGTTTATCCAAAAGGCTCAGATACCATGAAAGAGTTATTTATTCATATATAAAACATGTACAACAATGATGAATATATATATAGAAAACCATAATGCGAAGAAACATAAGGAAACTAGGTGTCAACGATTAACTTTTTACATATTTTAAATATACTAGAACTATATCTAAGAAGCTTATCCTATATAAATGTGACAAACACAGAAAAAATAAATGACAAAGTAATCACAAGTGTAGTGCATAGAAGCGAAGAATAGTCATTGGTTCAATTTGTAAGAAGGTACTTTCGTGTAAATAGGCAAAACGTTTATGAAGATAGGCAATTGTTGTAAAATAAATGAAGGCTAGAAGCTACTTTTGAAGGTTTATGAGGGTGGAGGTTGTTTGATTTTGCAGTTTAGGGAAAGGGTAGTTGTATAAAATAAATATAAAGGAGAACTACCAACCTGGGTGATGTAGTACCACCACAAGCATACATACATATATATATACATACAAATCCATGTATATATATATATATTATATATATATATATATATATATATATATATGTTATATATATATATATATATATACATATATATATTATTATATATTATATACATATATACATACATATATATATATACATACATATATATATATATATATATATACATATATATATATATATAATATATATATATATACATATATATATATAGATACATATATATATATATACATATATATATATATATACATATATATATTATATAATATATATGTGTGTGTGTTCCATACTAGGTAAATTACCCGTTCTACACATGGGATTGAACTATTTTATTAAGCTCACATATGATCATTGATAAATTCTTATATTAGATATATACCTTACATTGTCAAGAACCTTTTATTTTAAGGCAAAACTTTCCTCCAAAATCTTAAAGTTTTATATTTTTTTTAAATTATTTTTGTTACAGAAATTATGAGTCATAGAGAGATTTCGAATATAAGAAGTTTAAGAAAATCTCCAAAGATATAGTTTGTCATAAGTAGTGAAATTTGGTAAATTCCAAATAGTTATAAAAAAACAAATCAGACAATAAAGAAGAGACCAAAAAGTCTTGAACAACACTTCCCATGTAAAATGGAACATCACGTCCATACAAGAATATAATAATTCATTATGAACCTCCATCAATCGATTTTTACTATAGTATGATGTATCATGTATATGTTTAAAAATGAGCCTAAAATTGATTGTATTATACATGTTCTCATTGTCTTAGAGTCGTCATTACTATTTATTATGTTTCATATCACCAACCCAACTTTTTTTTGAATTGAACCATTGTTAGTTTTTATGATTATAGTATGCAGTTAGAAAGAACTAATCCAATTATCAAACATGAAGTAGGTGGCCTCTGAATGGAACGATTCACAACTGGATATTCTCAATCAAAATTTTGACGCATGACATTAAAATCTCACAACATAATTTTGTGAGCACCTGAACTCACGAATATCCACATTTAATAATAAAAATAACCTTGCTTTACTAGCAATCAAGAAGAAAAATACATGTTGCTTGTCTATCAAGTTGTATACAAGTTTACAATTCACAAATTTAATTGAAATAACCCAAAAGAAAGAGTTGTTACTTCTTTATTTAAAAAACAGAAAACTTTATCAAAATCAAGAGTTATCACGAAGTAAAAATTATATTTAATAACAATTAATAGTTTAATTATCGGCAAATATGTATTTTCAGAGGCAATTAGTACTTTTTATAAATGTTCCTAAAAATTATAGCAACATTGAGTCTAATGACATTAATTAATGTCGGTAAAGGCTCTAGCACTTTTCATTAATGTGCATATTTATTGTTGATAAAATTGTATTTGTTATAGTGTATTTTGAACTTTTGTTTGCTTCAAGAAAAGTCGATCTCCTATTATGTCCAAAAAAAAGAGACGAAGAAATATGAAAAATTACTTAACTTGAACAAAAGTAGTGGACTAATTGTGTCTATACTAATATTCTCGGAATAGTGCAATGACATACGAATTGGTGGTAGCTAAGAAAAAAAATCAAAATAATATACTAATTGTGGGAAGCAACACATCAATCTGTTTGATTATTTTAGCAAACTTCATCATTGGTTCTATGTCAGTTATCATATATTTATTGTTGTGTGCTATCAAATATAGTACAACCCACAAGTAACTCTCCAAAAATATTAATGAAAAATCTTGTAGAAACGGACAAAAGAGAAGATAAATTTTCAACCTTCCTTATTGGAATTCTTAACAAAGTTAAAAAAAATCACCAAAACAACAAATAAATGTAAGGAATAGATACACAAATCATTAGACTTAGAGTAAAAGATTATGCTTAATTAAATATGGAGAAGAAACATTGAGGAATGGAATCTATTTCATAAGAAGTCTAAATAATTTATTTGAATTCGACTGTCCTATGGCAAAAAAACATGCAAATAATAGAGGCAAAAAGAATTATTTACTGAACAACCAAATGTAATGAATTCAACCATTTCAACACCGTTAATAGTTGTGGAATGAGATATGCAAGAGTCCTAATGTCGTATTGCAATCAAAAATCCAGTTTGTCTGTTTGTAAGAAGAAGCCTATAGAAAGAGACAAATAAGAAGATTAATTTTCATTAGTCTTTGCTGCAATTTTAATATGGCTTAAAGTAAAGATTAAGCTCCATAAAATAGGAGGAAGAAAACTTTGAGGAATTAAACAAACTTCATAAGACATTTAATAAATGTATTTGAATTCGACTACCATAGAATAGAAAAACACATAGTGACAGGAAATCCTTCTATTTATAGACAACAAAGGATAGTGTGAGTATATTCTTATTAAACCTTATTTAAAATGTCACAACTCTTTGGAAAAGTTACAACCCTTCGGAAAGGTTACAACTTTTTATAAAATTCATATTTTTTCATAAAAGTCGCAACTCTTCATAAAAGTCACAACCTTTCAAAAAAGTTACAAGTTTTGATGTAAAAGTCGCAACTCTTCATTAAAATCACGACTTTACATAAAGTAACAACTTTTTGGAAATGTTGCTGCTCTTTAGAAAAGTTATAACCCTTTAGAAAGGTTAGAACCTTTCATAAAAGGCACTATTTTACCTAAAAGTGAAAATTCTTCATAAAAGTCACAATTTTTCATAAAAGTCACACCTTTTAATGAAAGGCAAAGACTTGTTTTGAAAATAAAATAAATTCCAAGGGAATCCTTGTTTATGGTGGTGCCACAAAAAAACAAGATATAATATATATATATATATATATATATATATATATATATATATATATATATATTGTTTCATTGTCTATATTTGTATTTCAAAAAATGGTACAAATATTTTATTCATCGACTACAAGAGATTTTTCTGCTTTGCACGGTGATGAACTATGTCATAATCTAATTCTGAATATTTAATAATATAAGTATTTTCGAGAGGGTACAACCCTATGATAAATTTTCAAGAATATTTATCCAAAAAAGATATGAATTTTTTTTTTTATCTTAAAACGAAAAAAATTTGATTCTAAGTGTTTATGGATTTTGTTATTAGTTATTCATTATACTATAGTTGTTCATCATCAAAGTCTTTCGAAAAGATATGTAATTATTTCATCGTCTATATTTGTATTTTCAGAAAGTGGTACAGATATTTTATTTATCAATTGCTGAGTTTTTCTCTTATTCAAGGCCACTACATACAGAATATTAATATTTTACATCTATTTAATGAGTTGTGTACTTGATAAGTTTATTAATATATAAAAATACATCTCTTGGATTTCGGTGCAATAACATATGTCACTCAAAATAATTTGGATTAAATGATGTCTCTATAAGTTTTTTATTCAAAATCATACGCAGTCGATGACACTACTTTGATAGACAAAAGAATTATTTTGTTGTTTATGTTTCTATAAACATGGTTAAAACTTTTTTTTTTAAAACTTTTAATCTAAAGTTTATAAGGAGATAATTATTTCTTTCATATTTAATAAATATAGATTCATCCTACTTTGAGAGATAATTCATTGACTTCAACTCAACATTTGAACCCCAATGTTTGATTGAGGTTGAGTACAATACTTACCATTCCACTACATTTCTTTATTTTTTGGTTGTCACTAATCGATTGATTGTCTCAATGAGATGTAAAGTTCAATAAATAAAACTCCAAGGTAGTGTGGAACCATCATAACTTCTGAACACTCCTTTCTTGGACATCACATGGATCTTTTAGTCACCAAAAATTATATAAAGATCAAAGTCATTTATAAGTTTAAGAATTCTAATCTACATGACACCAATAGTCTAATGATTACATTTAATTCTTGATTAACATATCTTTACTTCAGTATAATGATCAAAGCATAAACATAAACAATAATGTTTAAAACATATACTCAAATATAAAAATTAATAAAGCAAAACTAATGATTGTAAAAAAAATAGGAACTTTGATATACCGTGGTTTCATAGTATTTTTAATGTTTTTTCCTTAAGTTTAATGTGTGTCCAAAAGCCTTTTTGTATTGATTTTTATGTAAGTTTGTAACGACCTGTTTAGTCGTTTTGAGCAGCAGATTTTATTTCTGGAAAAACTGGCCGAGACGACGGACACCACGACGGACCGTCGTGGGCACGACGGACCGTCGAGGGTGTCTCGTTCCAGAACACTTAGAATTCTGAAAATTGAGCATTAAAATCGACTCTCTGTAATCTGTGACGGACCTGCAGGACGGGCCGTCACAGCTACGACGTACCGTCATGAGCTCCCATTGCAAAACACTTCAACTCTTGAGAATTTGGTACAAGGAACGAGTCTCTGAACGTCATGACGGAAGTGCAGGACGGACCGTCACAGGTGTGACGGACCGTCACAGACTCCTTAGTGAAAAAATAGAATTTCTGATCCTTGCGACGACCTTCATGACGGACCGTCGCAGGCACGATGGGCCGTCACAGGTTGCGTAATCCTAGTTGGAGTCGGATTTCTGGTTAAGTTTTAAGGGACGCTTTGGACTATTCTTTCCTTAATTATAAAGTTAGAGGGTTAATATTAATAAGTCTAATTACTTGGGGGTTAAAAGAGGTACCCTAAGTTATTTGATGGGCTATATTGCCACTTTATTCTTAATTATATGTTAATTAGGGTAAAAGAAAGAGGGTTTGAATAAAGAAATAGAAAGAAAAAGAAGAGGGAAGAGAAACGAATTGAGGGAGAATCGATCGAGGAGAAGAGGAACAAGCTTTGGGAAATTCTTGCTTGATCACTAGTTTTCGTGGAGGTAGGTTATGGTTTCCATGTTATTCGTAGTAGACTCTTAATAGCGAATGATATGTATTGGTAGTTTTGTAAACCTGTCTATATGCTTAATTGTATGCTTGCATGAATATGATTATGTGATTTTTGATAAAATAAGCATGGTGAAAACTATTGATCCCAAATCTTGAAAGAAACTTTAATCTACGTTATTAATGATGATGATCCTTGGTATAAAAGAAGGCTTGATGAATTAAAGTAATGGGATTGATGATGCCTTGGTATAGAGAGTCTTGATGAACTGATAGAATGAGATTAGTGGATCGGAGTGTCACGTTCCGACACATAGTATTAGTGGATCGGAGTGTCACGTTCCGACACATAGTATTAGTGGGACGGGTGTCACGAACCGACACGTAGAATTAGGGGATCGGAGTGTCACGTACCGACACATATAGGGGATCGGAGTGTTCACGTACCGACACATATAGGGGATCGGAGTGTCACGTTCCGACACATAGTATTAGTGGGACGGGTGCCACAAACCGACACGTAGAATTAGGAGATCGGAGTGTCACGTACCGACACATAGTAGTAGGGGATCGGAGTGTCACGTACCGGCACAAGAGGAAGAAAGATAATGAATCCTGAAAGATGATAATTTACTCAACATAATGAACATAATCCCCAAATTAGTATGGTATTGAGGCTTGAGTCCTCATGGATGAACTTGGTGGTATTTATTGATGAATTAATACTTGTTGTTGCTACATGTTGAGTATTGTAGTTGATTTACATTATTATTGATATATTTTGTTTTCTATTTTGAGTTGGCCGATGATATCTACTCAGTACACGTGTTTTGTACTGACCCCTACTTCTATGTTTTCTTCTTTGTTATTTGTGGAGTGCAGCAAACGCGCCGTCGTCTTCAAATCAACAGTAGATCTAGCCAGTCTTCACTCCATCGGAAATTCAGGGTGAGCTAACGCGTCTAGCTTGGACTGGATCTTCTTCTTCAAGTCTTGATGCCTTGAACTTCCGGCATGGACTAACTTTTAGTTGTTTTAGTTTCCTAGACATTTTTAGTTTAGTAATTTGGATCATAGATGTCTTGTGATGATGACTTCCAGATTTTGGGGATAATAATAATAGTTTTGAATTTTTTTTATTAATGAGGTTAAGTCTTCCGCATTATTTTCTGTTGATATACATTGGAATGTTAAGGGTTAGATTGGTTGGTTCGCTCACATAGGAGGGTAAATGTGGGTGCCAGTCGCGGCTCGGTTTTGGGTCGTGACAAACTTGGTATCAGAGCATTAGATTCGTTGGTCTCATCACACAAGAACGAGTCTAGTAGAGTCTTAAGGAACAGTATGGGGACGCCTTTACTTTTCTTTGAGAGGCTATAAGACTTTAGGAAAATTCCATTCTTTCTTTCTTTCTTTCGTGCTATTACTTGGATCCAATTGGTATCTAGGTGATACAAATTGGAATCTGACCATCTTCACTCTATTTCGCAGATGGTTAGAACTAGAGCAACGACTACACCAACACCGACACCGGCAAGACAAGAAGCGTCTGAGCCAGCCACGTGGGCTGTGGCTCGAGGAAGAGCAGTGGCAAGAGGCCGTGGAAGAGGTCGTGGGAGAACGTCCTCTAGAGGAAGAGGACAAGCACCTAGCCCATCTGATACTAGGGCGGTGACTCCTCCACCGACTGAGGAGGTGATAAGAGAGGGTGAGGAAGGGGAGAATGAACAAGTGCAAAATGAGGAATTGCCACCCCAACCTACCCAGAGATGATCAATCAGGTTCTTGTTTATCTTAGCGGGTTATCTGATCAGGGTCAGGCACCTCCAGTGGTTTCTGCACCAACCACCTCCAGTTTCACGATACGACAAACATGCGGCTACTATGGCTCCTCGTATGGATGCCTCATTGGACATAGGCACGTTTCCACGTCTGACTATTGGGCCTATAATGACAAATGATCAGCATGACTTTTCAGTAAGTTCTTGAAATTGAAACCTCCAGTCTTTAAGGGTGCCGAATCTGAGGATGCTTACGATTTTCTGTTGACTATCATGAGCTACTACACAAGATGGGTATAGTAGAATGGTTCGGTGTGGAGTTCGTGAGTTATCATCTTCAAGGGAACGCCAAAATGTGGTGGCGATCACATGTTGAGTGTCAACCTACAGAGGCACCGCCTATGACTTGGGCCTCATTCTCTAGCCTGTTTATGGAGAAGTATATCCCAAGAACTTTGAGAGATAGAAAAAGAGATGAGTTCTTGAGTCTAGAGCAAGGTAGAATGTCGGTTAATGCATGTGAGGCTAAGTTTCGTGCATTATCCAGGTATGCCACTCGACTCTGTTTCAGTCCCCAAGAGCGGATTCGCCGGTTTGTGAAGGGATTGAGGTCAGAATGGCGGATTTCGGCCTTACAGATAGCGGCAACGGCAAAATCCTTCCAAGAGGTGGTAGACTTTGTGATAGAGGTGGAAGGAGTGAAGCCAGACGACTTCACTACGACATCGACATCGAAAAGGTTTCGAAAGGGAGGTGAGTTCAATGGTTCTTATACTAGAGGACAGGGTTCTGGAGGTTACTTAGTTCGACCAATTCAGTCTTCATTACAGACTGTAGTTGGGGGTCCACCTCAGATCGGTCAACACTTCTCCGAGAGACCTATGCCTGACTCCAGAGAGTGTTATGGATGTGGGAGATTGGACATATTAGGAGGAATTGTCCAAAACAGAGTTAAAGGACCCCCGATAGCTAGAGGTAGAGGTGGTCATGGTAGAGGCCGTTATTCTGGAGGACGTGGTGGTCGAGGTAATGGTGGTCACCAGAACGGCAGAGGTAATGGGCAAACTGGAGCCACTACAACACAACATGGTAGGGGCAACGGACAGACAAGTAATGGGGCCCATTGTTACGCTTTCCCTGGGAGATCTGAAGCGGAGACATCAGATGCTGTCATCACACGTAATCTTGGTGTTTGTGATTGCATGGCTTCTGTATTGTTTGATCCTGGATCCACATTTTCTTATGTATATCCTCATTTGCTAATGGTCTAAATTTACATTGTGAATTACTTGACATGCCTATTCGTGTTTCTACTTCTGGTGGTGAGTCTGTGATAGTCGAAAAGGTGTATAGGTCTTTTTTGGTGACTTTTGTGGGGAGTAACACTTATGTAGATTTGGTTATCTTAGAAATGGTTGACTTTGATGTAATTCTGGGTATGACTTTGCTTTCTCCGAATTTTGCGATCTTGGATTGTAATGCTAAGACTGTGACGTTAGCCAACCTGGGGCAGATCCGTTAGTGTGGAAGTGACTACACTTCCAATCCGGTGCGTATCATCTCCTTTCTTCGTGCTAGAAAATGGTTAGTAAAGGGTGTTTAGATTTCTTGGCACATCTCAAGGATGACACTACTCAAGTACCTTCGATTGAGTCAGTTTCGGTAGTCCGTGAGTTTCTGGATGTGTTCCCTGCAGATCTTCCTGGCATGCCACCGGATAGGATATGACTTCTGCATTGATTTTGAACCGGGTACTCGCCCCATTTCTATACCCTACCCCCTTATAGAATGGCTCCCGCGGAGTTAAGAGAGTTAAAGGCCAACTTCAAGAGTTGTTGAGCAAAGGCTTCATTAGACCAAGTGCATCTCCTTGGGGTGCTCCGGTTTTGTTTGTGAAGAAGAAGGATGGGAGTTTTCGGATGTGCATAGACTACTGGCAGTTAAACAAAGTAACTATTAAGAACAAGTATCCCATTCCTCGCATTGATGACTTGTTCGATCAGTTACAAGGTGCTTGTGTCTTCTCTAAAATTGACTTGAGATCCGGTTATCACCAATTGAAAATACGGGCAGCGGATGTGCCAAAGACTGCTTTTCGAACTAGGTATGGGCACTACGAATTTGTGGTAATGTCTTTTGGTCTTACAAATGCCCCTGCTCTGCTTTCATGAGCTTGATGAATGGGATTTTTTAAGCCATATATGGATCTCTTGTGATCGTATTTATTGATGATATACTGATATACTCAAAGAGTAAGAAGGAACATGAGGAGCATTTGAGAATGGTGTTAGAGTTATTGAGGAAGAAGAAGCTTTATGCCAAATTCTCCAAGTGTGAGTTTTGGCTAGATTCAGTGTCCTTCTTGGGACACGTGGTTTCTAAGGATGGAGTGATGGTGGATCCACCTAAGATTGAGACAGTGAAGAATTGGGTAAGACCCACAAACGTGTCAGAAATAAGGAGTTTTGTTGGTTTGGCTAGCTACTACCGCCGGTTTGTCAAGGGATTCTCTTCCATTTCTTCCCAATTAACGAACTTGACTAAGCAGAATGTTCCATTTGTATGGTCGGATGAGTGTGAGGAAAGCTTTCAGAAGCTCAAGACCTTGTTGACTACTGCACCAATTCTTACCTTGCCAGTAGAGGGTAAAAACTTCATCGTGTATTGTGATACATCCTATTCTGGGTTGGGTGCAGTGCTAATGCAAGAGAAGAATGTGATTGCTTATGCTTCGAGGCAATTAAAGGTGCATGAACGTAACTATCCGACCCATGATCTGGAGTTGGCCGCGGTAGTATTTGCACTAAAGCAATGGAGACACTATTTGTATGGGTTAAGTGTGAAGTCTATACGGACCATCGTAGCCTACAGTACGTCTTTACTCAAAAATATTTGAACTTGAGACAGAGGAGATGGATGGAACTACTGAAAGACTACGACATCGCTATCATGTATCATCCGGGAAAAGCGAACGTTGTGGCGGATGCTTTAAGTAGAAAGCCGGAAGCATGGGAAGTCTGGCTCATTTGCAAGTTTTCTAGACGCCCATTGGCTAGAGAGTTCAGATTCTGGCTAATGACCTTATGAGGTTAAAATAAATGAGAAGGGAGGATTGTTAGCTTGTGTGGAGGCGAGATCTTCCTTCCTTGACAAGATTAAGGGAAAGCAGTTTAACGATGAGAAATTGATCCAGATCCGAGATAAAGTATTGCGAGGAGAGGCTAAAGAAGACAACGATGAGGAAGGTGTTTTTGAGGATTAAGGAAGGGTATGTGTACCCCGCATCGATGATGTGATCACCACTATTCTGACAGAGGCTCATAGTTCCGGATATTCTATACATCCTGTGGCAACCAAGATGTACCGTGACCTAAAAACACACTTTGGTGGAGTAGAATGAAGCGCGACATTGTTGATTTGTTGCCAAATGTCCAATTGTCAACAAGTAAAGTATGAACACAGAGGCCCGGAGGAACACTTCAGAGAATGCCCATTCTTGAATGGAAGTGGGAGAGAATCGCAATGGACTTCGTGGTTGGTCTTCCAAAGACATTGAGTAAGTTTGATTCCATTTGGGTAATTGTGGACAGATTAACTAAGTCCGCTCACTTCATTCCGGTCAAGGTGACCTACAATACAGAGAAGTTAGCCAAAATCTACATCTCAGAAATCGTTCGACTGCATGGAGTTCCACTCTCCATCATATCAGATAGAGGTACGCAGTTTACTTCTAAGTTTTGGAGGACATTGCATGCTGAATTAGGTACTAGGTTGGACCTTAGTACTGCGTTTCACCCTCAAACTGATGGTCAGTCGGAGCGAACGATTCAAGTGTTGGAGGATATGCTTCGTGCATGTGTGATAGAGTTTGGTGGTCATTGGGATAGCTTCTTACCTTTGGCAGAGTTTTCATACAATAATAGCTATCACTCCAGTATTGACATGGCTCCATTTGAAGCATTGTATGGGAGGAGGTGTAGATCTTTCATTGGTTGGTTCGATGCATTTGAGGTTTGACCTTGGGGTACTGACCTCTTGAGGGATTCGTTAGATAAGGTGAAGTGCATTCAAGGAAAGCTTCTAGCGGCTCAAAGTAGACAAAAGGAATATGCGGACCGAAAGGTTAGAGACTTGGAGTTCATGGAGGGTGAACAAGTCTTGTTGAAGGTTTCGCCCATGAAAGGGGTGATGCGGTTTGGAAAAAGGGGTAAGCTAAGTCCAAGGTATATTGGACCATTTGAGGTACTTAAGCGAGTAGGGGAGGTGGCTTATGAATTAGCCTTGTCTCCAGGGCTGTCCGGAGTGCATCCGGTATTTCATGTGTCCATGTTGAAAAGGTACCATGGGGATGGAAACTACATCATCCGTTGGGATTCTGTTCTGCTTGATGAGAATTTGACTTATGAAGAGGAACCCGTTGCTATTTTAGATAGAGAAGTTCGCAAGTTGAGGTCGAGGGAGATTGCATCCATCAAAGTTCAATGGAAGAATCGACCGGTTGAAGAGGCTACTTGGGAGAAGGAGGCAGATATGCAAGAAAAATACCCACATCTGTTTACAAATTCAGGTACTTCTTCTCGCCCTTGCTTTTCTTCTTTTGATCGTTCGAGGACGAACGATGGGTAAATTGGTATCTATTGTAACGACCTGTTTAGTCGTTTTGAGCAGCAGATTTTATTTCTAGAAAAACTGGCCGAGACGACGGACACCACGACGGACCGTCGAGGGTGTCTCATTCCAGATCACTTAGAATTCTGAAAAATTGAGCATAAAATCGACTCTCTGTAATCTGTGACGGACCTGCAGGACGGGCCGTCACAGCTACGACGTACCGTCGTGAGCTCCCGTTGCAAAACACTTCAGCTCTTGAGAATTTGGTACAGGAACGAGTCTCTGAACTGCGTCATGACGGAAGTGCAGGACGGACCGTCACAGTGTGACGGACCGTCACAGACTCCTTAGTGAAAAAATAGAATTTCTGATCCTTGCGACGACCTTCATGACGGACCGTCGCAGGCACGACGGGCCGTCACAGGTTGCGTAATCCCAGTTGGAGTCGGTTCTGTTAAGTTTTAAGGGACGTTTGGACTATTCTTTCCTTAATTATAAGTTAGAGGGTTAATATTAATAAGTCTAATTACTTGGGGGTTAAAAGAGGTAACCCTAAGTTATTTGATGGGCTATTATTGCCATCTTTATTCTTAATTATATGTTAATTAGGGTAAGAAAGAGGGTTTGAATAAAGAAATAGAAAGAAACAAGGGGAGAGAAATGATTGGGGAGAATCGATCGAGGAGAAGAGGAACAAGCTTGGGAAATTCTTGCTTGATCACTAGTCTTCGGTGGAGGTAGGTTATGGTTTCCATGCTATTCGTAGTAGACTCTTAATAGAGAATGATATGTATTGGTAGTTTTGTAAACCGTCTATATGCTTAATTGTATGCTGCATGAATATGATTATGTGATTTTGATAAAACAAGCATGGTGAAAACTATTGAATCCCAAATCTTGAAAGAAACTTTAATCTACGTTATTAATGATGATGCCTTGGTATAAAAGAAGGCTTGATGAATTAAAGTAATGGGATTGATGATGCCTTGGTATAGAGAAGGCTTGATGAACTGATAGAATGAGATTAGTGGATCGGAGTGTCACGTTCCGACACATAGTATTATTGGATCGGAGTGTCACGTTCTGACACACTAGTATTAGTGGGACGGGTGTCACGAACCGACACGTAGAAAATTAGGGGATCAGAGTGTCACGTACCGACACATATAGGGGATCGGGTGTCACGTACCGACACTATAGGGGATCGGAGTGTCAGTTCCGATACATAGTATTAGTGGGACGGGTGTCACGAACCGACACGTAGAATTAGGGGATCGGAGTGTCACGTACCGACACATAGTAGTAGGGGATCGGAGTGTCACGTACCGGCACAAGAGGAAGAAAGATAATGAATCCTGAGAGATGATAATTTACTCAACATAATGAACTTAATCCCCAAATGAGTATGGTATTGAGGCTTGAGTCCTCATGGATGAACTTGGTGGTATTTATTGATGAATTAATACTTGTTGTTGTTACATGTTGAGTATTGTAGTTGATTTACATTATTATTGATATATACTGTTTTCTATTTTGAGTTGGCCGATGATATCTACTCAGTACCCGTGTTTTGTACTGACCCCTACTTCTATGTTTCTTCTTTGTTATTTGTGGAGTGCAGCAATCGCGCCGTCATCTTCAACTCAACAGTAGATCTAGCCAGTCTTCACTCCATCGGAAATTCAGGGTGAGCTAAACGCGTCTAGCTTGGACTGGATCTTCTTCTTCAAGTCTTGATGCCTTGAACTTCCGGCATGGACTAACTTTTAGTTGTTTTAGTTTCCTAGACATTTTTAGTTTAGTAATTTGATCATAGATGTTCTTGTGATGATGACTTCCAGATTTTGGGATAATAATAATAGTTTTGAATTGTTTTTATTAAGAGTTTAAGTCTTCCGCATTATTTTCTGTTGATATACATTGGAATGTTAAGGGTTAGATTGGTTGGTTCGCTCACATAGGAGGGTAAATGTGGGTGCCAGTCGCGGCTCGGTTTTGAGTCGTGACAAACTTTCTCTTTATTTGCAGGAAAGCAGCAGAAGGATTTGTAAAATATAGGATGACGGAGGCCATGAAGGCCCGTCGTGTCCACGATGGCCCGTCACGAGGTCCGTCGACCCAGCCGCGTTTTGACAGATTTTCAGCAATTAGAGTCCTTCTTTTATTAGGTTTTTGTTTTTTATAAATAGTTCGAAAAACCTCGTTTTTTGGGTTAGATTCTCCTAGGTTAGATTCTCTTATGTTAGACTCTCTTATAGTTGTTAGATTCTCTTAGGTTAGTTTCTCTTATTTTAGACTCTTTGTTAGTAGATTCTGTGATTGTTAGACTTTTGGAGAATCTTTAGTCTTCGATTAATTTCGATAATTGATTCACTTTTTCTGGAATTGATTGTTGGTGCATTTGTTGATTAATCAAATGAACTTCTGAATTTTGTTCTTTCTCATTAAAGTAAGTGCATGAATTCTTATATTACATATATGAATATTGTGATTATGACTATGGGTAACTAAACTCAATAACTAGGGTTGTGGGAACCATGGGTGAATAATGAGGTAAAATCTAACTAAAATAACAATTCTAGAATAGTGTCTTGCATGTATTGATAATTCTTTCGCTTAGAAGTCTTTTTAACGGATGGCAAACGTTAGAACTCTCCTTAATGCTACTTGGCGGACCAAGGAGGTAAATAATAGGAAAAGAATTATCAACATAGATTTAGTGTATACTATCTAATAGGCTAGTATTGATTTGTACGAGGTAATAACTTAGTCAAATATAGAATACAATGCGTAATATGAGGTAAAGGTAAGGGTTATTATAGCAGCACACATAGCCGGTCCAAGGTGCGGAGTAAAATTTTTTAGATGCCGGATCATGGATTTAGAAATACATAACTTATCACTTTGCATGCAAGATACTAGGAAAGAATTGTTATAGTTAGAATTATCAAGTTAGAAACCTGTGGGGAACACTTAAACCCAAGTTACTTTTATTAATTGATTAAACTCTGAGATTTCATTCTCTTAGTTGGTTACTTTAATTTAGTTAGTTATCTTTATTCATTTAGAAATAAAACCCCCCTTTTATTGTCTTTTGTTTTCTAAGGAAATAATTGACTAAATAATAGTAATAATAGATTAAAGTTAGCTCTGAACTATTTTCCTCATGGGAACGATCCCAACCTCATTAGTTGGGTTCTTTACTTTATACGCCGCTTTACTTCTTACTTGAGAAGTAAGTTTGAGCGTATACAGTTGCACATGCTTGCACGGCTACACAAGCTGCTTCTTAAACCACTGACACTACCCCGGTCAAGAATATCCTGGGTAGTAGCACTGCCCCGAGCTTCTCTCGCTCAGCCCCTTTCCCCGCTTTGGTCCCGCTTTCTAGGGTCCAGAAACTAGAGGCGTAGATGGCTACACTTCTGCATCACATCCAGCCTTGGATGCAAAGGTCTATTGCTGAGGCAGAAGAGCGCTTGGAGCGTAAAATGATCCAGCACACAGAGCTGAAGATCACTGAGGTTCATCAGCGCTTGGACACTTTTGAGTTGCGGGTGATAGCCCGGCCAGCCCTTCAGGTGGACGTGTCGACCCTTCAGGCTGCGGTTGAGCGTCTGCGAGCGGACATTGATATGATACTAGAGGCTAGGGTGCCTGAGTCTGAGGCCCCTTCTGCAGAGCCTACTGAGGACACAGTATTGGCGGCCTTAATCGCTAGTTTTGAGATTCCATCACCTCCCCCTCGAGAGCATGCCAAGAGGTGCAAGGGTCGAGAAAAGGATGAGGCTAGAGCATGGAATAACGAGCGCCGTGAGATAGAGGCTGCGAGGAGAGCCTCGCTTGTTGATGAGGATGCACGTCGGATCAGGGCTGTAGAGTCAGCTGCTGGGGCATCTAGCTCCAGATATGTGGCGATAGCGGGAGGCATTGCTGATAGTGTTGTTGCTGATGAAGACACTACAGAGGTAGTGGGTTCCGGGGAATCGACCCACCATCTTGTTGATCGTCGGCGCTTTGCGCCCCAGGTTTGCTTCACCTACCACTCTCATATTTAATATTTTTTATGCATTGGGGACAATTGCATGTCTTTTTTAAGGGTGGGTGAATGAAAAGTGAGTTCTAGGGTGAAGTCTAAGTAGCCCAATTCACTATCCTCTTTTGGGGTTTTCTTGCCTGTGTTCTTTTTCCCCAAGAGATTAATTATTTTTATTGTTTAACGGGCATGTCTACATCTTGTGTACATAGTTTAACTCTGAAGCATGATGGCTAAAATGATATCCTGATGAAATGAAAATGATGCATGACTAGGCATAGTAATTGATAAATGTGTGGCTCTAAGCATGACATAGAGATACACCACTGCATGACCCTAAGTCTAAAATTCGAACTAGGTGTCTGATAATCTGTTAGACTAATGAGATGTCAAGTGAGTGTGAGAAAGATTTGAATAGTCCACTATTTGTATTGAGCTAGAACTTGTCTGGTTAGTCATGCAAGAGTAAGCTGTAATAGACAATTTAGAAAGGATCATAGGCCCTTGTTCAATATAGCCCATTTTTAGCCTAAATGAAAAACCAAATGAAATTAATCCTTTTTTATCCAAATGATTTGAGCTTCAAATAGACCTTTCTTTTTTACCCCAACTGATCTTTTCTGGGAATAATGTGTTGGTCCTGGTCACTCCTTGGACATGTGCACCTCAGGTTATGCCAAAAGCATAAGTTGAGGGTCGCTAATGCAGTGAAGAACATTTTCATGGCCCTAACCCAACTTGGGGTATTGTGTACTTTGACTCATGGCAAATCCATGAGTTGAGGGTGGATATTATGATGAATGCTCTGAAAAGTGGGGCCGAAAGAACAAAGAGAGAGAAAGAATAAAAGTAAAGTGACAGAAGAACAAGTTGAAAGAAAAGTGATAAAAAAAATACAATAAATACAAGCAAGAAAAGAAGAGAGTCACTTACACAAATGAAGAAAGAAGGAAAAATAGCAAGGTGAAAGAATATGAGAAATTGGGCGAAATAAAATGATAAAAAGTGGTATGTTTAGCCGATATGTCAAGGAGGGTAAAAAGTCACTAAAGTATAACTAAATATACCCTACCTGACCCTGAGCCTAACTTACAAGATAAGAAAGTCCTATCATGATCCTAAGAGTTGTATAGCGAACTTAAAGCACTGAAAATAAGGGCAAGCTTATGGCAATATGTATGAATGATTTGTGAATTTGTTCTGAGAGTGAGTGTTGAAAAGCAATCCTTATAATCAAACTGAAATCATTGTGTGAAAAATGAGGATGTTGTTTTGAAGTGAGGACAGTAGTTGCAATATCGGAAATATTAACACCTCGGTGAGAAATTAAAGAGGATAGGTGTCAGTGCGTGGTGAGTCTGTGTCATGGTCTGATTCTACATAATCAAGTCTAATAGTGATAACATGCATAAACATGATGAGACTGATCGGGATTGATAGCCAAATGATTGAGAAAGCCAAATGGATATATTGTACAAAGATTTTGTAGTGAGCCATAGTGCGTCGCTTGAGGACAAACATGAAATTAAGTTGAGGGTGTTGATGTACCGTGGTTTCATGGTACTTTTAATGTTTTTTCCTTAAGTTTAGTGTGTGTCCAAAAGTCTTTTGTATTGATGTTTATGTAAGTTTCTCTTTATTGGCAGGAAATCTGTCCAAAGATGAATGCGGAAGTTTTTGAGCAAGAAATGCAGAAAAATTATCACCTACGGAGCTTGTGACGGTTCATCATGCATGTGACGGTATGTAGGTGGCACCATGGTGAAGCTGCTGAAGAAAGATGGGAAGTCTTACCAATGTGGGATTACAAAGTTCATGACGGTTCGTCCTGCTGGTTCGTCCTGATGGTTAGAGAGTAATCCCAGTACTCAATTTCCAAGAAGTTTAAGTGTTATAGAATCGAGACCCTCGACGGACCGTTGTGCTTAGAACGGTCTGTCATACCTGTTCGTCGAGGGTAATGAAGAAAGCAGCAAAAGGATTTGTAAATTATAGGATGACGGAGGCCATGATAGCCCGTCGTGTCCACGAGGGCCCGTAACGAGGTCCGTCGACCCAGCAGCATTTTAACATATTTTCAGCAATTAGAGTCCTTCTTTTATTAGGTTTTTGGTTTTTATAAATAGTTTGAAAAAACCTCGTTTTGGGGGTTTGATTCTCTTAGGTTAGATTCTGTTATATTAGACTCTCTTATAGTTGTTAGATTCTCTTAGGTTAGAGACTCTTATGTTAGACTCTTTGTTAGTAGACTCTGTGATTGTTAGAATTTTGGAGAATCTTTAGTCTTCGATTAATTTCCATAATTGATCCACTTTTTCAGATTGATAGTTGGTGCGTTTGTTGATTAATCAAGTGAACTTCTGGATTTTATTTTTTCTCAGTAAGTGCATGAATTCTTATATTTCATATATGAATATTGTGATTATGACTATGGGTAACTAAACTCCATAACTAGGGTTGTGGGAACCATGGGTGAATAATGAGGTAAAATATAACTAAAATAACAATTCTAGAATAGTGTCTTCAATGTATTGATAATTCTTTCGCTTAGAAGTCTTTTTAACGGATGACCAACGTTAATACTCTCCTTAATGCTATTTGCCGGACCAAGGAGGTAGATAATAGGAAAAGAATTATCAACATAGATTTAGTGTATACTATCTAATAGCCTAGTATTGATTGGTACAAGGTAATAACTTAGTCAAATATCGAATACAATGCTTAATATGAGGTAAAAGTAAGGGTTAGTATAGCAACACACGTATCCGGACCAAGGTGCGGAGTGAAATATTCTAGATGTCGGACCAAGGATTTAGAAATACATAACTTATCACTTTGCATGCAAGATACTAGGAAAGAATTGTCATAGTTAGAATTATCAAGTTAGGAACCTATGGGGAACACTAAACCCTAGTTACTTTTATTAATTGATTAAACTCCAAGGTTTGATTCTGTTAGTTGGTTACTTTAATTTAGTTAGTTATCTTTATTCATTTAGAAATAAAAACCCCCCTTTTATTGTCTTTTGTTTTCTAAGAAAATAATTGACTAAATAATAGTAATAATTGATTAAAGTTAAGTCTGAACTATTTTTCTCCTGGGAACGATCTCAACCTCATTAGTTGGGTTCTTTACTATATACGACCACTTTACTTCTTATTTGAGAAGTAAGTTTGAGCGTATCAAATTTTAACGATAAAACGAAACATAAAGGAAAACGTTGAGCCCATTGATTGCACATTGTCCCCTTAAGCAAATATTTTCATTCTAGTACGTGTGGTTTAAAGGAATAAATCGTCTTAGGACAGAACGATTTTATTCACCAGTGTGTTGATACAAAATCAATGGTGTCAGTGAGCTAGTCAACAGGAGCAAAGTGCACAAATATTTAATTGTGCAGAAAAAGAAGAAGAAGAAAAAGTTCAGAATTTTTTTTTGTGTTAAAATGATAGAAAATTCCTTTATTAATAGACGACAAAGGGTAGTAGGAATAAATGTTTTGTTTTAAAATGATATAAAATCCCTTTATTAATAGACGACAAAGGGTAGTACGAACAAATGTTTATTGTGCCTTATCAAAATAGTCACAACTCTTTGGATAAGCCACAATCTTTCAGATAATTCTCAACTTTTAATAAAAGATGCAACTCTTCATAAAAGTCGCAACTCTTCGTAAAAATCACAAAACTTTGTAAAAGCTGCAACTCGTCATAAAAGTCGTAGATTTTCATAAAAAGTCACAAGTTTTGTAAAAGTCGCAACTAATCATGAAAGGGAAGGCTAATTTGGAAATAAATAAGTTAAAAGGAAATCATGGTTGTGGTGCGCCATATAGGCGGGCCTAGGGTTCTCTTATATATATATATATATATATATATATATATATATATATATATATATATATATATATCTATATATATATATATAATATATCCCCTGTCAGACACATCAGTATCTCCTTTCGGGTACATTCATATCCTCTCTTAAATACATTTTTATCCATCTTGAATACATACCTATCCTCTCTTGGATACATCTCTCCCCTCTCGGATACATCCATATTCTCTCTCGAATTCACCCGTGAGTTATGTGATTGCAAGTTTTTCCAATAGCAATGTATCAGGATAGATTGTATCCGCATGTGTGCTGATTTATCTGAAATTATTTAATTCTAAGAAAATTTTGTAATTTGAAAAAAGTAGGGATATAATGTAATTAACTCTTTACAGTATGAAAATTTATGAAAAAATTACTATAAAATAATTTATGTGACATACTTTTCTTTGTAGTCAATTTCAAAAGAATGATGTATGATATATTAAAATATCATTTTGACTTAAAAATATTCATTTCATTCTTAATAAGATGATTTATAGTCATATGAACATCTATGATTTGTTTTAGACTACGAATTTTAAAAGTGTTTATCTTCATGTTAAGTTAAATTAAAATTATATAAACCGAAAGGGAGTGGGTATAAACTTTAGATCAATTATATATTTATAAAATTTATATTTTTGTAACTATTTAGCCTTTTAACAAAATTTAACATGAAAATGATTCACAATTATTTTTATAATATTTTTTTTTATCTCTATTCTATAGATAACAATCAAAATTTTTAATTTATATAAGGTAATAAAGTATTTTAATTTTGAAATTCAAGTATTGATATCAATTGAGAAAACATTTATTTTTAAGTTGTAACACATTCATAATCTAATATTTAATGTGCTCCTTACTCTCGACGAATGAACTAATTTATAAGAATTCAAGATTGCAAGAAGTAGAAATCAAGACTATAAAGTGCAATTCACTATTATATAATTCTGTGTCAAATTAATTTTTGTTTCCATATATTTATACAATTTCAAAATTTATCGCGTTAACTGATTATGTGTTTTATTAAAATACAACTATGCACTCATAATTTTGTCATTTTTTTATTCTTACATTATCGATTGTATTTTTTTTTATCTCTTTAGAATTGTGATATTTTTATTTTCTTATTTAAGTCACATTTTAAGATAAAACAAAATTTATTTTGGAAATTAAATTAATATTATTTTGGATATAAATAAGAAAAAAGATTTACTAACCTACAACTACGAAGATCCACTTTGAAATCCATCGACGAAGAAAAATTTGAAACTCTTAGCCGCAAAATGAGGGAGAAGGAGTAAAATCATTTCTAGAAACTAATGAAATTAGGGGAAAAAGAGTAATAAAGATTTAAGTAATCAGTCTATGTGGCAGTGGAACCTTATTGGCGTACAATGTGGAATTCACATGTCATTTAACAACTTCTGTTAATAAGGATATTTTTGACCCAATAGTTTGACGGAAAGGGTAGTTTGAGCCGAAATATTGTTTAAGTAAATATGAATTATTTCAGATAATTTAAAAATATCTTTTACCCTTTTCCTTTTAGTCTATGTGGCAGAAACCCTATTGTCGTGCAATGTGGCATTCACATGACATATAACAACTTCGATTAATAAGAATTGAACTTTTCACCCAATAGATTGAAAAGAAGGAGTGTTTTGAGCCGAAATATAATATAAGGATAAATATGAACTATTTCAAATAGTTTAAAGATATTTGTTTACACTTTTTTGATAAAACACTATGAATACTTATGTTTAAAAAACATTGTTCATAATTTAAAAGGAAATTACATCATGATAGATTGTAGGTTATACTGAATATGTTGTAGTAGCAATAAACATATATGAACTTTTTTAATTGTATAAATATTTTTTACATTATTATAATCAAAAAAATACAAGTTAATTTTTAAAAATAAAATAAAATGATAATGTGGGGCCACACATGAACTAAAACTTTTGTGATTCTTGAAAAAAATTATTGGGTTCTTCTAGAAAATTATTATTACCACTAATTATGCAATTATAAAGTTATAACTTTATCCATAAACAATGTTTAAAATTACAATACTGTCATTGGTCATCTTAATCATGGCTTTTCTATATATATATATATATATATATATATATATATATATATATATATATAAGTGGGAAGCTCCTAATTTTAAAGTTGAATTACCATTTTGCCCTTTTTGATCCCTAAACTAAATTAAATATCAATATTTAATTAATTTACTATTAAATAATCATATCTAAATACATGCATCTAGACAAATAGTTTAATTCTAATTATTTACATACTAAGAATTAATTATATTATATTATACTAAATACTAAAACTAAGAAGGTTTAAAATCAAACTTTGAAAGACAAAAATAATTTATAGAAAATTGTTAGAAATTATTTCATAGGAAATTGTTAGGAATTACTTTTTTTAAAAAATAAAAGTTATCTATTCTTTCTCTATAATTAATGTGGTTAAATGATTAAATTTGTTATCCTGTCTCTCTGTAGTTAGTATAATTAAATGTATTGAATTATTAGTAAAACAATCACCTTTCCTCTACACCATGTCTAAGATCATTTAACTTCTGAAAATTAACTTAAACAACTCTCCACCTTTTCATCTTGTTCAATGAATCTTTAGTATATATATGTATCATGAAGAAATAATTTTTCTTTACCACTTGCCTCATGTTGATGTGAATCATTAGGCAATTTTCAGGTACTTTTTTTTTTCTTTTGAAATATTAATATTTGTTGATCCTCATTAGAATTATATTTTGACTAATTATTTTATCTTTATCATTTTAGATTATTTTTTTTTTGTTACGGGAGAAATTTTTTTTTACTCCTTGTGTATTTCTTTTTACTATATATATTGCTATAATAAAGTCTTAAGAAGGATATGAATGTTGTATTTATTCTTATCTGTTTAATTTTTTTGTATTCTTTACCGATTACACTTCTTTAATATAATCTTCTATGAAATTATGAATGTTATAAGTCTATTTTTATTAGTGCTGAAATAACTAATTTATGACATTTAGATTCGTTTTTAAATGTACTTTTATAATATTTATTTACTTTTATCTTTCTTTTCTAATATAGTTTCTTTAAGTAGCTACATATTTGTGTACTTACTAATATGGAGCGTAATTAGAGATTATGAAGAATAAGTCATATAAATATATTCATATTATTAGATGTTATAATAATATAATTATTTTTCCATATTTCTTGCTTGATGGTCAATGTACAATTCGATTATTATGAATTTTATTTAATAAATAAAATATAAATTGGTAAAACTAATATTTTTAATTTCAACATTATATAATAATTCAAATTTATAATAATTGTATGGGACAAACGTGTAACGCACGTTTCGAAAACTAGTATATATACGTATACCCGAAATGAAAAGTTGAAATATCAAAATGCCCTTATAAAAATAAATTTATAAAAATCTTGATTTTTTCTATTTTTATTTCTCTTTATTCACTAATTTTTTTTTTATTTCAAATAAGTAGAAGTCCAAAAGTATGGGCAAAATCTTATAAACATAAGTTCAGAGATGACAATTGATCTGACATCCGTTTCTCAGCCAAAATGGTGAGTCATATTTTGAGTTCGATATTAAGAAGTTATATTTTCCCTAACTTTTCATAGAGTTTTATATTTTTATAAATGTATATTCAGTTCTAATATGAAATTGTTGGAAAATATCGGTACTAGAAACAGAGGTTAGAGACTACTTGAAGGAATTACTTTTTCCATCATATGAAGGGATTGTCTTACACAAGCGCAAATAAAATTAGATTTGTTGTGCACATGAAATGGCTCTTTATATATCAAACTGATAACATGAAGTAAAATATGTTCATAGTATTTATTTAATTTTTATGATTAGTTTATTTCTACAAATAAACTATTGTTTTGTTTACGGAAAATGTGATGAACATATCTTTTGATATCTATATTTCTTTTTTAATAGTGATGATCTCATTTTGATGTCGAGCCGAATTGTTGTATTCGGATATTAGAAAGTTCATAATTATCATGATCACATTCTTTCTTGCATTTTCAATCTCCAGGTAATTGTTTTCTTAATATTAAGATTGTTTTTCTCTTTTTTCATCTCTATTTTATCTTTAATTTTTTTTTGTAAAAACGTTAAGAGTTCTTATACTATGAAACTTATTTTTTCATAGTTGCATCTTCCTTTTTTTTTCATTTATCAGGTATGCTTGTTTTAAATTTCTCAACTCTTTAAATATAGGTAGTATGGACCCAGGATTTTCGTTCAGGAGGTTCGAAAAATAAAAATATCAACGTGTAAATAAATCTGCCGAAATAGGCCCTTTGAATATTTTTGGGTTTAAAATCACATTTTGGCACGTTTTTTAAAAAAAATGCTTGAAAAAGAAGAGTTGATTTTTAAATAAAAAATAAACTGAAACTAAGAAGGAAAAATAATAAATGTTGTTGCAGGGATTCAAACCTCAATGCACAACTTAATATTAGGGGTCTTACCATCGACCGTCAATTTTTATTTGTTATTGAGGGGGTTCAAAATATATTCATATACAGATATACAGAAAATTTACCTAGTATATATTGTGTGTGTTTTTACCAAGGATGTTCAGGTGAACACCCTGGATCCGAGGTGGGTCCGCCCATGGTAGTATTGATACTCGACATTCACTTTTTATTTATCTATATATAATTCATTCCTTTTAGATCAAGTTATTGTGAATTTTTATTTAAGATCGTATTTTTTCCAATTAAAAAATATCTTAATATACTTACTAATTAGTTCTTATGTTTGGATAATTAATTTATACTACAAAATAGTAATTATGTAGGAATAAAAGGCTAGCATCGTCATATCATATATTATTAAAAGTAGAGAATTCTAATCTTCAAAATTGAATTATCATTTTGCCCCTCCACTAAATTAAAATTAAAATTAATTAATCAAATAATAATATTTTAATGAAAACATGTCATAATTAGACGTCCAATAACTTCACTTTGATTTGATAATAAATTATTAATTATTAACTGATATAATAAAACAATGATTATTAACATATCAAAACCTTCACATTTCATAATATTTAGCCGCTTCAAATCTAAATCAGTTACGAAAGCTATTACAATGTTCCATGTATTACCTATCATTAGATGATTTATTTGATTTATTTAATATTTCTCTGCCACTTAATGGAAATACTATTGTAACGACTGGTTCCATCATTATTGAAAAGCCAACAGAAAAAGAATTGGGGCCAAAAATTTTTATGGTAGTAACTTGGAATTCATAGCCTAGTCCACATTCGGACAAAATTTGAGTAAGTGAAGTCTAGGGAAATATAGCAAGAAATGAGATAATTATGAATTTGATTACATGAACGGATAGCCAAAATGATAAGAAACTCGTACCACTTTACAGTATCGAATTTGGATGAGTAGAACTCCCAAAAATGATCTTAGCATCAAACAGTACTTTTTGTCTCTGTTTTTGGGCGCCAGAGCGGTTTTGGGGAGAGGTTTTGTGCGGCCGTGGTGGGCCTGATGTGACTTTGAGTCATTAACAAACCCCTAACCAACTTATTTGGCGCTTTTCGATTTTTAGAGCTAAGGAGGTGACCCATACGAGTTCTTGACAGTTTTTCATCATTCTTGAGGCTAAAGTTAATATTTCACCTTATCCGTTTTATAATCCGTAGAACCAATTTTCTTAGGTGGAGAAAGCCCTAGACTTAAGATCTTGGGTTGGTCTAGGGCTATTGATTTTGTTATAACCTAGATAATTAGACTTTTGATTTTTGATCCTTGTGTACATTAATTATTTGTAGACCATGAACAAGCGGAAAAAATTCGAAAAAGGAAGATCAAAGTTCCTTAGAGGATTCAAGATTAGATTCGAGTTAGGTAATGATTGTGATTTCATGATTCTGTGGATATGTATGTTCTTGCTTCATTATGATACAGGTACATATGCGAATGATGCATTATTGATCACACTAATTATAAAAGAGTATGAACTAATAATTATATGTCATCATTACCTCTTGATTGTACGATTGAAGATATACTAATGATTGTGATTGTGGTGCGTGTTCGGGTATAAGATTGCCACGTTCCGGCAAGCTAACTGAGATCAGTTGACACATTCTGGCATAAAAAGGGATTGGATTTTCACATTCCAGCAAACTAACTAGGATCGGTTTTCATGTTCCGATATAAAATGAGGATTACATTGTCACGTTCTGACAAGCCAATATAAAATCGGGTACCGCATTCCACTGCACTAAAATATTGGCTTTGGGTTCCATAAGAAGACAATTGAATTGGGTTCCATGAGATGATTAACTACTTGATATAATTGTGATAATTGATAAATGTGAAATTGTTGAAGCATGTGATTTTCAATATTGTATATGTTCGATATATTATGTGATTATTGTTGCAATTACATATATGTATTTCACTTAATGGGATAGTTGTGTGATCCTATCAGTACACTGTGGTTGTGTACTGATACTACTTTTGCTCTTATTTTTGTTGAGTAGAGAGCATCTTCCGATGTCTATTGACAAACCTTGATTTTTAGTATTGAGCGTTACAAGATTCAAGGATGATTCAGTTCAGGCTCCAGGGATCTCTGTTATTTAAGTTCACTCTCTTTGGACTTAGGCTATTTGTTTAAGGTCGTTGTTTAGTTTCGGGGTAGTACCCCATTTTCTTAAACTTGTCGTTGTTAGAGTTTTGGTACATTGAATTTTAGATACTAGGTGTTATATTTCTGCATTCGTATTAGTTCATTTGCTTTATTAAACTTTGAGAGTTTTTGAGAAATCCTTATTATATGATTTAGTCATCTAAACATGCTTCCTTATCTTCATATATCATAGTTTTTTTGTTTAGGTTTTTATTTGGGTTGTAGTAGTGGTTCTCCCACCGTAGATTTAGTGCGGGTTTCAATAACGAAAGTCTGAGTCATTAAAAATTTGGTATCAAATCCCTAGGTTTATTGATCTCATTGTACGAAAACGAGTTTAGTAGAATCTTGTGGAACGGTGTGAGGACGTCCGTACTTTTCTTCGAGAGTCTATAGGACTTCAGATTAAACTCACTTTTTTCTACTCCTGCATGCTATGACTTGAATCCAATTGGTATCTGGTTGATACAAATTGGTATCTTGCCTCCTTCTCTCTATGGTCCGAACTAGAGCAACAAAAATGATAACACCATCACTAGCTAGAGGGGATGTGTATGGATTACTTACATGTGAATAGGGTTACCTTTCAGAAAAAGTATCAATTTTCTCGTATAGATGACATTTTTGACCAATGGAAAGGTGCATCGGATTTTTGAAAGATCGATTTAAGATTTAATTACTATTATTTAAAGAATGAGGTAGGTAAGAATCGGGTTCAACCAAGTTCTATAATTGAAATTAGCAGTTTTATGGGGATCGATATATACTATTGTCTACTGTGGTATAGGTTGAGTCCAATTGGTATCTCCCGATTCCAGTTGGTATCTCAACGAAGTGAACTAGATGGAACACAAGCAAGATAATATGAACTGAGAAGGTTCCAATTGGTATCTGGACTTAGGGACCCTATAAGGCATGGCTGATAGTCGTATATAGAACAAACTAATTAAAGAAATCGGACTTCTCTGCGAGTTGTAACTTGGAAGGGTGAATGTGTGCTTCTTGTTGTCTGAAATTAACTATAAATATAAACAATGTATTATTTGGGTTCTTGGATATGATTATGTGCCCAGTATTTTTGGCCTAAATGTTATAAATGTGTCAATTGTAACAGGTTGAGTGTTGTGCAGCTTATTTTGAAAAGAAGGTCATCAGGATATTAGGCGCTAAGGTGTAGATAAATTACGATGTGGTTAGTAAGCGAGAAATCTGGATGTGCATTTCGACCAACCGATAATTGTGTAAATGTTTGGATGTATTCTTAGAACATATGAGTTGTAATGTTGAATGTAACGAAAGGAAATTGTGGAGCGTGTGTCGTTAAGATTGACTGGGGGTAGACAATGATTATCCTAGTCATGAGGATTATTGTAAAATTTCTAAGTAAAGTTGAGAACCTTTGTGGAATTTTATAAAAGAAAAGAACCCCAGAAAAATCTTCGTCAGGTTTTATTTCCATTTTAACCGCTGAGGCAAAATTATTTCTGCAAGGGCAGGATCGCCAGAGTGGGATAAGGCGAGGAAGAACCTTAGCATGTGTCCCCTGTTTTCTAAACTATCTGATAAGACCCTAAAGAGGATCCTAACTAACCCACACAACCTAATTTAGTGGTCACTAATCAAATATAAGTTATTAAGTGTATTAAAATTGTGGAGAACCTGCGCATATGAGGGTCAGATGTAGTGCTCACAAGTACTATCATTGTTGTGACCGAACGACTAATGTGTTATTTGATTCAGATTCTACTTATTCGTACATTCCAATTCAACTTACTTGGATTTGATGTGGTTTTTGAAATACTTGATGCCCCTATCCATATTTCTACCCTAGTTGAATAGTCAGTCATAATTACCCATGTGTATCGTGTTGTCTATTGTGCTTCAGAATTTTTAAACTTGGGTTGATTTGTTTATGTAGTATATGATTGACTTGATATAATCTTAATGACTTTGTTGTCCCCTTTTTATGCCGTACTTAATTGTAACACTAAATCGGAAACTATAGATATCTAGGGTAAGGAAAGGTTAGAGTCTGAAAGGGGTACAAGCCTAAGTCAGCTAAGGTCGTATCTTTTGTCTGGGGTAGGAAACTGGTGGGGCAGGATTGTTTGACGTAATTTTTTCATATTTGAGATGTTGAGGTCGAATCCCCCTCTATTGAGTCTTCCTAGAGTGTTAGAATTAAGGGAGCTTAAAGCTCAAGTCCAAGGGCTTCTTGATAAAGATTTCATCTGTTCAGTGCTTCCCCGTTGGTTTTTCTATCTTGTTTGTTCAGAAGAAGGATGGTAATATAAAGAATGTAAAATTATCTTTAAGTCATAAGAAAATGTGTATTAAAATGGGGTTAGTCCTTTGAATTTTATGAGTATTTCTCAGTTTGAGGTGTTATGTTGATTAAAATGTTGACTTGTAGCGATATCAGGGTTGAGGAGAATAATTTTAATATGAGTTTGAAGTAGGTTGTGATGGGATTCAACTATATAATACATTGGGGCTAAGTGAGTTTGGTGTAGCAATTATGACTTGTGAGTATTAAAGGTTGTGTTTTTTCTAATATTTTACAGTAATGTGGTTGTATTTGAAGTTTTAAGAGTTGGTGGGACACCATCAAATAGAGTTCTAAGGATCTAAGTATAGTCGGATGTAGTATAGACTTTACAGACAGGCGTAATTTCATTCGCTTTATTGTGACTATGGTAGTACTGTCACAAGTCCATCATATTGATTATAAACTATTGAAAAGGACTTAAGAAAGGAGTGTACAGGAACTATATCGAATATCGAATGTGATGATACGTATTTTTTTTTTTGTTTTGAATTTTGTAATGACTATAATGGAATTGTTAGAGAAAGATATCTTGAGATAGATGGAGATGCGGTCCATGATAATCCAAGATCCATGAATTCATAAAAATAATCGAGGAATAAGATAATGTTGATAAATAAGGGGATAGTGTTAGACAATTGAATTTACAATTTAATTTTTTTCATTAAAAGTCTACATTCATGGTTATATGTTTTGTCAAGGTGTGGAATAATCAATTGTATTAGGAATAGAGGATTTGAAAGGACTTACACCTAGGTTGAGTTGTAAAGTTTTTTTACTTTTGATTGTTAAAGCATCAAAGAAAGGTTTCCATTTTAAAAGTGTTGGTTCAGAGCAAGGTCAATGATCAGAGTTGTTATAATGGTGTTAGAATTAAGAGTGGTGTCTTCACTCGAAGGATGTGAAAAGTATGTTGAGCAAAGTGAATGGAAATGTCTGGTATCAACTTTTCAAGGAAAACCTTTCGTGTCATTCGATAAATTTTTATGTGACTATCCATTTGTTTTTGTACATGGTTGTGAGTGTGATGAACTAGTTATGGTCACACATGTATTTCATTTCGTGGGTGAATCTCTAGTGGTGGACCAGGTTTACCAGTCATGTGATGGTCTCTTGGTTGAGTGGGATGATAGGGAAGATTTGGTTATTTTGAAGGACATTATTGGTGTTATCTTAGAGTTGTTATAGTATTTTAGTTGTTCTACATGTACCACCTTACTTATGAGAATTATTGAAGTTCTACCCTGTGTATATATGGTTGTCCGACAATCTAATATTTCATCGTCTCGTCGAGGTCATGTATTTATTATGTGGATGAATGTGGGGATGATTAGGTCCAATTGTATTGTTCTTAAGTGGTAATCTACAATTACTAAATCCAGCATTTCGATAGTGTTAGTTAAGAGGTTGTACTCCTGAACATGTCCCTCGATAAGTATTTGATTTATAAAAATCAAAACTGTTATAACTTAAGCTCATGGGAATTTATGTTATAGGATGGAGATGTTGTTAAGAATTGGGATTGTTTGGGAATTATGAATGTGTGTTGGTTTTTTCCGGTTCACTTTTGATTGAAGCGAGTATTGATTTAGAATGTTATCGTGGTTATCTGAGAAAGAATTTGTCCCATGTTGTGTCAATATCCTGGATACGTGTTCCATACATGTGCGCGATTAACTTTAGGGGTTATTGAGAATCGCTTTTGTGGATTAGGTAAGTTTACATATAACAATATTTATCACTCGAGTGTTGAAATGCCTTCATTGAGGCATTGTAAGGGAGGATGTGTAGTTATCCAATTGATGAGTTGGGTACATAGATCATATCATAATGTGATACCTTGTTTTGTTAAATTAGACCTTCGATATGAAGAAGAACCGATTGAAATACTTGTTTGTGATGTTCAAAAGCTAAGGACATGAAAGACAAGTATCTCTTTTTGTTTAGTGATTCAAGTACTAACTTACCCTTACTTTAGCCGGTCTTCCCTAGTTGATCACTCGGGGAGGAGTGATGGATAAATTGGTATCTATTGTAATAACCAGGTTTCGTCGTTATTGAAAAGTCAATGGGAAAAACATTGGCGCCAGACACTTTTTTCGTAGTAACTTGAAATTCCTTGCCTAGTCCAAATTTGGACAAAAATCTGAGTTAGTGAGGTTTAGGAAAATCTAGTGAGGAATCAGAGATCTAATTCTTAATTTAATTACACGAATGGATAACCAAGACTATAAGGAACCTGTACCAACTCCCGAAAATGATCTTAGTGTGAATGGGTACATTATGTCTCCGTTGAGGCCATTGGGGCGGGATTTTGGGCGTCTAGAGTGGGGTTGTTGTAGCGGGTGGGTCCATCGTGGTGGGCCTAATGTGTTTAAAATTGTTAATAAACCCCTAAATGAACTTATTTTGCACTTTTCAATTGTTAGAGCTAAGGAGGCGACGCCAGACAAGTTCTTTATAATTTTTCATCATTCTTGAGGCTCAAGGTAAGATTTTACTTCCCCTTATCCATTTTTCAATCTGTAGAACCTATTTTCTTGGGTTAATATCGATGGGGAAGGGTGCTAATCTAAGAACTATAGTGCAAAAAGTCCGAAATAGGGTATTCGAAAATCTTGGGTGGTTGGTCTAGAGTTATTAGATTTGTCATAATTTGGATAATTGGACCTTTGATTGTAGATCCTTGCGTATATTAATTGTTTGTAGACCTAGAAGAAGCGGAAAGAATTCGGAAAAGAAAGATTCAAGTGCATTAGGGGATTCAAGCTTCGATTCGAGGTAGGTGATGCTTATGACTTCATGATTGTGTGATATATGTTTGTTCT
The DNA here is from genome assembly GCA_027705065.1 of Solanum peruvianum. Lineage (NCBI taxonomy): Eukaryota > Viridiplantae > Streptophyta > Magnoliopsida > Solanales > Solanaceae > Solanum > Solanum peruvianum. The sequence goes on from JAKWJD010001755.1 coordinate 63,396,214, forward strand.
TACTTCATTATGATTCATGTATATATGCGAATGATACATTATTAATCACACTAATTGCGAAAGAGAATGAACGAATAACTCTATGTCATGAATCACTTCTTGATTGTATGATTATTGCGGATAATGACAAGTCAAAATTGTACATTGATTTTCAGGTTCTAGGGGTTTATATCGTATTCATATTAGTTCATTTGTTTTATTAAACTTTCAGAGTTTATGAGAAATCCTTAATAAATAATTTATTCATTTAAACCTTTTTTCGTATCTTTAAATGCCTTATTTTTTTGTGTGGTTGCTTGTTTGGATTGTAGTAGTGGTTCTCTCACAGTAGAGTTAGTGTGGGTTTGAATCATGACACGTATTTGTCTCAAAAGATTAATTTATCAAGCTAAACTTTTCTCTTTTTCTTTTGGAGAATTCGAGAAGTAAATCCATAATTTGAAGGGATTGTAATATTTAATGTGTATATCAAATGGAATGCAAAACAAATTAAATGTATGTTAATTTATTTATAGTAAATTTTAAGAATATCAAACATAAAATTATTTGATTTGTATAAATATTAGGCATTTGATTCGCATGAATCTAATCCGTAGAAAATTTGCGCGCACACACACACACACACACACACACACACACACACACACACACACACACACACACACACACCACACACACACACACACACACACACACACAAAATTGAATCCAGTTAATATACAACTGAATTAAGTTAAATCATTTGTATTTTTAAATCAAATCTCTCACTCTTTATGCAAACACAATTTGTACATTGTATTGTATAATTTGTGTTTGTATAAAGAGAGAGAGAGAGAGAGAGAGAGAGAGAGAGAGAGAAAGGAAAACTGGAGAAAGAAAAATTTGTATTAGTATAATTATAGGTGTATAGGACGGAGATATATGTATTTGTATTTATATATACATTCTCTCTCACTTTATACAAACACAAACACAATTTTTACATTTGTGTTTGTATAAAAGTGAGAAAGGTAAGGAATAGAATTGAGAGAGAGGGATAGAATTGAGAGTGCCGAACGAGATTCAGGGAAAGAAGGAAAGACTTGAAATGTGTTTTCTACGAATAAAAATTAAATAAAACGATAGCTACTACATTTATTTTGAATGAATAGTTTGCTATAATGTACAAATTTCCCTTCATTTTATTATGACAATAACTATTAGATAAAATAAGTTGTATAAAAGCAAAATTGATTAAGCAATTGACATGCAACTTTTATTTTGTCAACTTATTTTTTCTACCGTGTAGTCTCTTCACATTCACTTTTCACTTCGCAGTTTTTTTTTTTTTTTTTTTTTTTTTTGTAAAACATTATAAAAGTGTACAATTTTGTTAATTTAAATTTGTTCTTACAGTACCCTTATTTGCTGTCTCCTTCCTGCTTTCTATCCAGCATTATCAAGTTGGGAAAAAATTATTTTCTTATCAAAGATCATTATTCTTTTAATTTGGTGTATTTGCTTACAATATCTGCAACATATTAGTAAGAACAATATAATGTGTTAGTGATCCATTTGACCTTTTAATTATTATTGTCCACATTCTCAACATGCAAGAGAATATCTAACAATAAAAAGCCTGCAAGAGCTCATACATTATCTTTTCTTTTTAAAATCCAAATTAGACCATACATTACTATTTCTCAATTGGTTTACGTACAAAATAATATTTCCTCTACAATATGTACATTTTTAGTATGGTTGGGTTTATAATTTTCGTTAGTTTTATGTATTTCTTTATTATTCATGATTTCTTTTCTCATTACAATTATATAACCTAACGTGTATAATTTAGTATGAAAAATAAAAGAGTATTACAACATCAAATACAAAATTGTTCTCAGAATTTATAGAAACTCTAAAAGGTATGATTGCTTCATCTAAATTTGTGTGATATTTTTCATTTTAGTTATATAAACCTTAAACAATATTGAGAAATTACAACATATGAGACTTTTTGTATAGTTCTTTTAATTTGTGTATTTCAATATTGTAATATTAAGTTAATTTAATCCAATTTAGTTTTATAAAATTAGTCAAATTAATTCTCGATAAGTCAAAATTGACACATAATTAGAAGTTCAGACTGTACATTTAACTCCAGGTGTTAAATAGCAAGATGTATAAAAAGAATCATATAAGGAATATAAATGTTTGATGATGTATATGAGCAAAATCATATTACATATGTGTTTCAAATTATTTTCCGACAATATAATTTGTTTTAGTCTTCTCTTTTGCATGTTTTACTCATCGCATATATTTATTATATATTATTATTATTATTATTATTATTATTTATTATTATTATTATTATTATTATTATTATTATTATTATTATTATTATTATATTTATTTTACTCATTTCCTATATATGTTTTTAAAAAGTTCGAAAGTCATGAATTAAAATTTTAGAGAATAACTGACAAAGTTATTTTCTGTAATCAAATTCGAGCCATTTATTCATTTTTAGGTATTATTTTTTTTTTTCAAATTAATATATCACATGGACCTAATAACGTAAAAATACATATTCGTACTAATTTTAATTACCCAACCAAGTCGTGTTGTCTAAACTTTACAGGTTCATCAAATATTTAATCATTTGACATATGTACCAATTAAAGAAGTTATTTAATAGGTTGATCGTTTGTCTAATTCAAATTATTTTTTTGTTGAATAGTTTTGTGAAACTCATTAATATATTATATATATACATATATATATAATATAGATATATATATATATATATGTATGTATGTATGTATGTATGTATGTGTGTGTGTGTGTTACATACCTACATATATATCTATATATTATATATATATATATATATATATATATATGTATGTATGTATTTATGTATGATGTGTGTGTGTATAAGATGATAAGATAAGATATCTGTACCACCCGAAGGCTTCCTGAGCAGACCTGTTACCACCCGAACTCTCACAAGTAAAATCTGAGGTTTTAACCAAACTAAGCCATTATATAAAGCCATTTATCAAAATAATATGTTTTTCTAAATTTTACAAAACTAGTATAAACGTATTTCACAGTAACGTTTTAGGATATATTTATTTTTTAAAGGTTGATGGCGTCAGATTGATATATGTTACTCACAGTACACGTTTTACTCCTAAAACGTTACTCACAATAACATTTTAGGAGTAAAACGTTACTGAAAATAACGTTTTAGGAGTAAAACGTTACTTACAGTAACATATATCAACCTAATGCTGTTAGTTTTTAAAAAATAAAATATACCCTAAAACGTTACCGTGAAATACGTTTATACTAATTTTGTAAAATTTTAGAAAAAATATATTATTTTGATAAATTGTTTTATATAATGACTTAGTTTGGTTAAAAATTCGTAAAATCTTAGCCCTCCAATCACCATGATTCCAAAAATAAGATAAGTTCACCACCATCCCTATTAACCAACCTATTACTCGATCTCAAGTACTCATGCCCACACCCTAGTCCTTCCGAAACAGTACCTGAAAATAGGATCCTTAGATCAACTCATTCATATTAAATAACATCCACATTTTCATATATGTTCAAAAAAAACTGAAAAACCATGCACCAGACCTCTTGGTCATATGCCTAACTTAGTAACCACCACTTCGATAACAAATAACATACCAATATAATCAGAAGTGTAGCATATCCTGGACTTCCAATCCTTATCCTGGGTTAACATTCACATGATCCATGCCCCACATGATCATATAAAATCAACAATACATAGTTTATCACACTTTTAAGTAGCTCGGACCACTAATGATCCCTAAAACATTATCCTAATGTTTAACATGCAAACCTAATCTATACAAGAACCATATTCCAACACATTAACACAAATACGATAATTCATCAACCAATATGTGACAAATATAAACTAACAAACAACCCAATTCTCTCATAGAAGCCACACACAAACAATTAGTACACCACTGTGGTTCCAAAATCAACCAATGTCAGTATTTATACCAGATGTAGTATTCAAGCCATTCGTTAGTATTCGTACCATTATGCTATTTGTAGCAAACTGTTAGTATTCCTATAGTTGCATGGTAACATATCATATCACAATCACAAATACTCATTGCACAACATCATCACAATGAATAATAACACTTGAAACTAACAATTAACGTTAAAGGGTTCATTGCATGAGATTACCAAGACAATTTCAAATACATATCCTCCCCCTTTGATTTCCTATATAGTTATTACAAGTGATATCCTATAGCAGTACATAAGCTCAACACATACATTATACAACACAAATTAGCTCAATATAAATGACCATATACTAAACCCATTAGGAGTACACAGTTGTTCCCCTTACCACCAACCACCTGAGCAACGAAACTCAAGGTTAAAAATAAAGACCTAAAGGACCTCCCTTTAGCCATTCTCTTTTCCCCCAACCTTAAGAACAATATCAACAATCTTTAACCATTTAGACTCCATGTACGAAGGAATATACATGCAATATCCGTAAAGAAATGATAAATAATGTGGTAAAAATAGGTCTAATTTCTCAATTTATTGAAAATATAGCCTATATTGGTCCCATACATAAATTGATGAACTTTGTCCACGAGCTCTGATTCCGTGATACTAACCGTGATGAAGGATCACCAAAATTACTTGGGCTTTCAACTCCCTTGCATTGCATTATCTATGCTCCATTTCTCCCATTTGTTGGGAAAACGCGGATAAACACAAAAGTATATAGGTAAAAGTAATGGAAATATAAAAGGGAAAATAACGACACCAACTAATTTACGTGGAAACCCTTCTGAATAAAGGAAAAAACCACGGGCCAAGAGGAGCAATGATATTAATAGTAAGGAATTTTACACTGTGTAGTCACGAATACAGTACTCAAAGTGACTACTACACAACTCAAAAGGAACAACACTCTTTTGGTTTCCGTCTTACAAAAATATCGCGCACTCTCTATTTTTCTTCACAGACTATTTTCTTGTATAGTCTATGGAATACCTCACTTTGCTCTCAAAATGGTTTTTCTCTATAACTTGGTGTGTTCTACAAATGAGCAAGAATGCTCTATTTATAGAAGGATAAAACCATGCCTATGTCACTAATGACATATGTAAACATAGCAAAGTCAAGAATGGTTGCAAATCTTACCAATTTGCCAACTACCAAATCTTTCAAAGTCAAGAATGGTTGCAAATCTTACCAATTTGCCAACTACCAAATCTTTTCTTTTTAACTCCAATTACTATTCCTTTTTAACAATTGCTTGTACCAATTGAATAGCTAAAGTTGACTAAAACAATGGGATGGATTCAACAAATCTCCCCTCCAGTCCCATTTACTGGAAGAAGGTATCTTCAACTTCTTTAGAGAGCTCATACCCACAAGTTCTTTGCATAACTCGAACTTGTCTTTCGGTATCATCTTGGTCAGCATATCTGCAGGATTTTCACTTGTGTGAATCTTTTTGACGTGAAATGATTCATTCTCCACTTTCTCACGAATCCAATGATATCTGACGTCAATGTGTTTTTGTTCTTGCATGGTACATGGAGTTCTTGCTCAAGTCTATTGCACTCTGGCTGTCACAATAGACAATATACTCCATCTGATTCAAACCAAGCTCTTGAAGAAATCGCTTTAGCCATATCATCTCCTTGCCGGCTTCAGTAGCCGCAATATACTCAGCTTCAGTTGTAGATAGTGCAACACACTTCTGCAACTTTGACTGCCATGATATAGCTCCCCTGAAAAAGTAAACAAATATCCAGTAGTGGATTTTCTGTTATCAAGGTCACCTGCCTATATCAAAATCTGTATAGCCTTTCAAGATTGGATTTGATGCTCCAAAACACAAGCATTCATTTGAGCTTCCTCTAAGATACCTGAGTATCCATTTCACAGCTTCCCAGTGCCTTTTTCTTTCCTTTTCCCGGATTTTCGAGAAATCTACTGACAACACCAACTGCGTGAGCAATATCAGGTCTAGTGCACACCATTGCATACATTAGACTTCCGACGACGGAGGAATATGGAACTTTGCCATGTTCTCTTTTTCCTCCCTAGCTGTAGGACACATCTTCTTACTCAACTTCATATGACCAGCAAGAGTTATAACCACAGGCTTCGCATTCTTCATATTGAAGCGCTCCAGTACGCGTTCAATGTACTTCTTCTGGGACAAATAAATCTTCCTTTCATCTCTAAGACGAGAAATTCTCATGCCCAAAATTTGTTTGGCATGACCCAAGTCTTTCATAGAAAAAGACTTACACAACTCTTTCTTCAGCTCGTCAATCTTGGAAGTATTCTTGCCCACAATCAACATATCATCCACATACAACAAAAGGATGATTAAATCATTGTCAGAAAATTTTTGTAACAAATACGCAATGATCTGAAGAAGTCTTCTTATAGCCTTGCTCCCCCATGACAGATTCAAACTTTTTGTACCACTGTCTGGGAGCTTGTTTTAGGCCATAGAGACTCTTTTTGAGTTTGCATACAAAATTTTCTTTACCATCTACTTTGAAGCCCTCAGTTGTTCCATATAAATCTCTTCTTCTAGGTCACCATGAAGGAAAGCCGTCTTCACGTCCATCTGCTCAATCTCTAAATTAAGACTAGCAGCCAAACCTAGAACTGTGCGAATCGAGGACATTTTCACAACAGAGAAAAATTTTCGTCAAAGTCAATACCTTTCTTTGACTGAATCCCTTAACAACCAATCTAGCTTTGTACCTGGCTTCAAGTTGTGTTCTTCATTTAACTTTGAACACCCACTTGTTCTTCAAAGCTCTCATGACCTTGGGCAATTTTACCAACTCATAAGTGTGGTTCTCATACAAAGACTTCATCTCGTCTTGCATGGCTTCAATCCATTGATTCTTGTGCTCATCTTCCATGGCCTCCTCATAACATTCAGGTTCTCCCCCGTCAGTGAGTAACACATACTCATTGGGTGAATAACGGGAGGAAGGAAACCGCTGTCTTGTGGACCTCCGAAGCGGAATATTTGATTCGTCCACAACTCATGAGCAACAGGATCATCAATAACAATATCATTGTTATTATCAACATCAACATGTTGATTCGATACATGATTCTGGGCGTCACCATGATTATCAAACCCAACAACATCATGCACACTTGTGTGAGGAACTTCATCATGATGAACTATACCATCAAAACTTGAAGATTCTACCTTCTCCTTTGTCAATATCTTCAATTGTTTGATTCTCCATGAAAATAATATCACGGCTTCTCACAAGTTTCTTTTCAATGATCATATAGCCTGTAACCAAATTCATCTAGGCCATATCCAATGAATATGCATTGCCTTGTCTTGGCATCTAACTTTGACCTCTCATCTTTCGGCACATGTACAAAAGCTTTGCAACCAAATACTCTCAAATGGTCATAGGAAACATCCTTTCCATACCAAACACTATTTGGTACATCACTTTGCAAAGCAACAGCAGGAGATAGATTAATAACATGTGCAGCGGTCAATAAAGCCTCACCCCAGAATGAGTTCGGCAATTTGCTTCAGAAAGCAAACATCTAACTCTTTCCATCAAGGTCCTATTCATCCTCTCAGCCAAGCCATTAAGCTGAGGAGTCTTGGGAGGAGTCTTCTGGTGTCTAATACCTTGATGCTTGCAGTATTCGTCAAATGGTCCACAATATTCACCACCATTATCAGTATGAATACATTTCAATTTCTTTCCAGTTTCTCTTTCAACTGAAGCCTGAAATTGCTTAAAGACACCTAACACTTGGTCTTTAGTCTTCAAGACATAGACCCAAAGTTTTCTCGAGCAATCATCAATGAAAGTGACAAAGTAAAGTGCACCACCCAATGTCTTGTCTTCATTGGACCACATAAATCAGAGTGCACTAACTCAAGCAACTCTGTCTTTCTCGAAGGAGGGTAGGACTTAAAGGAAACTTTATTTTGTTTACCAGCCAAGCAGTGCTCACATTTTCTAATTTAGCACTTTAGAAATTTGACAATAATTTCTTCTTGGCTAGAACATTAAGTCCTCTCGCTAATGTGGCTAAGACCTCTTGTGCCATAATATTGAAGAGCTATCGCTCTCAACTGCATTCACCATATCAACACAAGCAGAGGCCGTAGTCCAGTATAGACCACGACGTTTGTTACCACGAGCCACAACCAAGGAACCCTTAATGAGCTCATTTTCCATCACCGTTGGTACTAACATATCCTTCATCATCTAAACACCAACAGAAATTAGGTGTAGACGAACATCAGGAGCATGTTTCACATTGTTCAAAACTAGTTTAGTTCCAACACTAGTTTCCAAATAAATTGTACCAATACCAGCCACCCTAGAAACAGTCTCATTACCCATACTCAAGGTTCCAAAATCACCAGGAGTGTAGGAAGAGAAAAAATCCTTCCTTGATGTCACATGAGATGCGGCACCAGTGTCCACAACCCAGCTTGACTCATCACAAGCATAATTTATCATGTTTGCATCAAGAACGGTAACAAGATCTTCGGTGGTGACGGTGGCTAGGCAATTTTCATTGCCATCTTGTTTAGTTTCCTCTTTGTTATTGTTCTCCCTCTTCAACTTTTGCAGAACTTCTTTGTGTGCCCTTTCATGACACAATGATAGCACTCAATATCCTTAAGTCTGCCTTTGGATTTGCTCCTATTTTGTTCTCTATGCTGAGAACCACGAGTTTTATTTCTCCCCCTGGGGCAAGTTATCAGGACATCCGACAAAGAGGAACCTTGAGTTTTTCTTCTCATCTCTTCATTCAAGACACTACTCTTGGCGGAATCTATAGAGATCACACCATCCGGAGCTGAATTTGACAATGACGTTCTAAATGTTTCCCAAGAATCTGGTAGGGAACCAAGTAGAAGCAAGCCTTGAATTTCTTCATCAAATTTGATGCCCATAGCAGATAATTGGTTCATAATCCCCTGAAAATTATTCAGATGGTCTGTCATTGGAGAACCATCATGATACTTCAAACTCAACATCTGCTTTATTAAGAACATTTTGTTGTTGCCAGTCTTTCGAGCATACAAACTTTCAAGATGCTCCCATAGGGTTCGAGCATGTGTTTCCCCAGAAATATGGTTCAACACATTATCGTCGACCCATTGCCTAATGAATCCACAAACCTGTCTATGCAACAGATTCCACTCTTCATCTGTCATTTTATCAGGCTTTACAGTGGTAAATACTGGTTTATAAAAATTCTTGACATAAAGCAGATCTTCCATTTTCCCCTTCCAAATGGCATAATTAACACCATTCAAAGTAACCATTCTACTTGTGTTGGCTTCCATTGTTTTCCCCAAAAAATATAGTTATCGCAAATCAAAGTAAATCTTTTCTGATGTGGAAGTTCAGACTGTGCTGCAACCACAGAGCATACTCAGATAAAACCTTGGCTTTGATACCAGTTTTGTTGGGAAAAACGCGGATAAACACAAAGTTATATGGTAAAAGTAATGGAAATAAAATGGGAAAATAACGACACCAAGAATTTAACGTGGAAACCCTTCTGAATAAGGGAAAAAACCACGGGCCAAGAGGAGCAACTTATATTACTATAGTAAGGAATTTTACACTGTGTAGTCACGAATACAGTACTCAAAGTGACTACTACACACTCAAAAGAAACAACACTCTTTTGGTTTCCGTCTTACTAAAATATCGCGCACTCTCTATTTTTCTTCACAGACTATTTTCTTGTATAGTCTATGGAATACCTCACTTTGCTCTCAAAATGGTTTTTCTCTATAACTTGGTGTGTTCTACAAATGAGCAAGAATGCTCTATTTATAGAAGGATAAAACTGCCTATGTCACTAATGACATATGTAAACATAGCAAAGTCAAGAATGTTGCAAATCTTACCAATTTGCCAACTACCAAATCTTTCAAAGTCAAGAATGGTTGCAAATCTTACCAATTTGCCAACTACAATCTTTTCTTTTTAACTCCAATTACTATTCCTTTTTAACAATTGCTTGTACCATTGAATAGCTAAAGTTGACTAAAACAATGGGATGGATTCAACACCATTCCCCATATGACTTTGGAGGGTTTTAGAGCATCCCTCGTGTGTTTCTTATTTCACAAGATAGATGAAAAATAATAATTTTATATAACTAGATTATTGAATTCCCTTAATCCCTCTATTGTGGTCCAGTAGTACCACAATAGTTTGAAGCCTCCCACTATGGTAGGTTGATGCCAGTCCAATCAACTTCAAAAAATGAGCCAAATTCTTCGTGTGCTCAAATTTTACAATTCATTCACAAAATTTCAGAGTTTTTGAAATTTCGCACTATATGACCTTGATAACGACAAATTGTGTCGTTATGACTAAACTACTATATGTAAAGCTTATGGATTCTAACGGGAATCCATAGCCAAAGATCTCAAGAATATGCAGAGAGAATGCAGAGAGAATATGCAGAGAGAATACAAAACAATTGACAAAGAGAGAGTTTTCTTCATTAAGCTTCAATGTCACACAATACATCACTTATATAGATTTAACTAACTAACTACTTTGTAACTAACTTTGTAACAAACTTGTAACTAATCCTTCTTAGCTA
>JAKWJD010001755.1:63406987-63519971 GCA_027705065.1 Solanum peruvianum
GTTAGTTAGTTAGGTAAGTTAGTTCGGTCTAGGATAGGTTAGGGGGCCTTGTCCCACATGGTTGGACCCATAAGTGCGTTGTATAATAAGCCTAACCGAATCGTTAGGGTGGACCCCTCAACCGGTTTGCGCATGTGGTTGCACATGTGCTTGCCCATGTTCTTCTTGTAGTTTCCTAACTAACTCGTCTGAAAAGTTCATTTGGTATATTTATTTATTGTCCCAAGGATCCTCACTATATCCTTAGGCACTGCTTACTCTACATGATCATTTTAAATGATTATGTACTAAGGTACCTAGGCTTGACATTTGGATGCCTAGTACCTAATGTATTGAGTTGAGGATCAACATTACTATTTGTTTATTTTAGCTTAGGTTCTTCATAAGAGGTACAATTCTAAACAAGCTTGGATTATATTATGCTTATTTGGTTATATATAGAAATTGGCTAACTCTCTTTAGCCATTTTTCTATACTATGCCCAATACTTCTCAATATCGGGCATTGGGATGCCTATGTTCCCCAATACACATTCTTAAATACCTATTGGGTTCTTCGCAAGACATTTAATTTTCCGGAATGTTACAATTGGAATCTCAAACAATCCGGTGTTTCATAAAAAGACCAAGCATTTCAACATCAAGTTCTATTTTCTGAGAGAATTGCATCAAAGGGGAGAAGTGACTCTAGTCTACTGCAAGTCTGAAAACCAGCTAGCAGATCTGTTTACTAAGCCTTTACCGATCAGCATATTCAATCTTCATAGATAGAAAGTTGGAGTTTGCAGTATCCGAAGCAAGGAGGAGTGTTTAGAATCTGCTTTTGAATTGCAATAAATTTAATTTTACTGCCTATGTTTTCAGTAAGACTTAGTCAATTAGTTGTTAGTCATGCTTTCCTATTATTTAGGAGTTCTTAGTGACTTCTAGATCATGTCTTATTATTTTTTATTTTCATCTTTTATGTATCTAATCTGAAGTATTAATAAAAAAAAACTCTTCTTCTACTTTTATTATGTTCTCTTGCGTCTTTCGGTTTTGGTGCAAACTTTTATTTCCCTATTTTATTTAGCTTAAATACGTTTTTTAAAACCATCACTATGATTCAGCTGTGACGTTATATATCTTTAGCTACTGCCCTAATAATATATTATTGATAAAATATGATTGATGAATAAGACTAGGGAAATTGGAGTTATCTATAACTCTCAACTTTCTAGTATATATGTGATGTATTGTATTAGATTGTAGTATGCTCTTGTAGGGACTTGTACATGGTTTCTTTCATGATTATATATAAACTTAGCTACTTCCCTATAATGTATTGATGATGAAAAAGGTGTATTGATCAATAATGATCAATGGATTGATGAATTGGTAATAATGACTCTTCCTCTCCACTTCTCTATATTATTATAGTTGATGAAGCCTTGTATGACCTTGTGTAGTATGATCCACTTATGTCGGTGGTGTTTACTTTATTTCCAATATATATAAGGTGTCATCATGGCCTCGAAGGAAAATTATATTATGGATGTGTGTTGGTGCTGATCACCCAATGAGAAGTTTCATTCATAGTTTCCTATTTTAGTTGTGATCTAGGTTGTATGACTATTCTATAAGTATGTGTATATCTATGTTAGGATCATGTGTAGGTGCTTCCATTAATGAAGTGTTAAGGATTGGTGACCCATACCCATGTACCCCTATGTGAATGTGTTAATAGCTAACGTTAGGAGTCTTGAATGTAATGAAAAGATTGTCTTGTCTCCTATGTATAATTGTGTTGTGTGGTCTATGCTTGAAAGTTTAATATGGTCCTAAGAGAATGTCTGCCTAAATGTGTTGTTGATAGCCATTATGTGAACATGTTGACCAATGTACGCTTACACTCACACATTTTGCATGCTTATAATGTAATAAAGGTTCACAGTCTCTAATAAAGGTTGATCTCATATTCACTGAATGTCTATTAATATACATGTAAGGTAAATGTATGTGAAGTATGTTATGTATTCCCTTACTAGGAAGACTTGATAGGTGCACTAGTATGTACAAATGTATGGGACCTTTTCTATGCATTGCACATGTGTACCTTCATAGGATAGTTCCTACGTTTGGTTTCTATGTACATGAAAATGAATATATAGAAATGCTATGAATATGTCTTATATGCTATAATGTTAAAGTATATGATATGATGAAGTATGAATGTGGATAGAGTCTTAAAATGTTGATATGAAAGGATTTCTCATAGAGTTACACCTATAGACTTATGTATTGATGTATGACCATGTGTGGCATTCATTTGTTATGTGAAAGGTTTGCTCAAAAATAAGTATACACACACACATATATGATGATCTATGCAATAGAGGGTCTCTTGAAAGGTGTTCGCAAGAGTTTCCTAAACTAGATCGGTGCTTGAATATGCCATGTCCATGTGAAAGATTTTCTCACATGATATAGGTTGATGAAAGGACTTCTCATCTATAACCTATGAGCTAAGCTTATGGGGAGTGAATCTCCTAAAGCCTATGTTTTATAAAGTAATGTAATAACGACTTTTAATAAAGGGAAATTATCTTAGCACCGAGTGATCTTTAAGTGAGGGGTGTCCCTTCCAATTGTAGGAAGGCAGGTCACCATGAACATCATCAGGTGGATAACTACAATGCCTTAATAAGCATAAAGAGAGTTTCAATAAGGGAATAACTATAATGCTTCATTTGGCATAAAGAGGGTTTTCACATATATGCATCCAAGTTCCATAACTATTCTTGCCACATAGGATCTAGCAAGTAATCTCATTTAGTATGGTAGCATGTGTTAATGTTTTACCTTCATTAGGTAAGGACACTTTCCATTGGTGGAAGGCTCTACAACACCAAGTTCCATGTTAAACGCCCATGGTCTTAGTGTAAGTTAAGGCTTAGCTTCCCTAATGTAAAATGGATAATAGAAGTAAATGACTATGGAGCCTAACTAGGATAAAATAAGAGAAGATACTTAGGATAGGTGGAAGTAATGAACCCATCTAGACATTGCATAAGTATCAATCTAAGGAAGTCCTAGGAAGGTGTTCTAATGAATGTGCATATGTTTATGCTTCTCTTACATGATAATATGTTAAATGTCTAGATGATATAATGATTTGCATGATATCGAGTTCTAATGTAAAGTGTGTTCCTTCATTATAAAAATAGTCCTATGAATGCATGAGTTGAGTTAAAAGGTTGTATGTATGGTTTCATTGTGGTCTTAAGGTGAAGATTGAGCATGATTAGTGTTATGGGTCCTTCTTCATGCATTGCACCAAGTACCACTAGAAGGATTACTTGGGAAAGTTAAGAAGTTGGGAATATAAGGAGTTGACTGTAAAGGAAAATAATACACTATAAGGTGAAAAGAGCTCATTGTAAAGTGACTTAAAATGTGCCTTAAATTCTATATGTGAATTTATATGATGTTTGGAATTTGAATATGTCAATATGAAGTATGTGAATGATATAAATGCTAGTGTATCAAGGTTTTATAAAGATTTCACAAAAAGGCATCATGTATGGTTTTCAAGCAAAATGTCCCTTTTAAATGCATGTTTTTTGCATGGTTGCCATACATAGTGTATTCTTGTACTAACTCCATTCTTCTTACTTTTTCACAAACTATATGTTATGGATGCTTCATAAATTTCTATATGATTAAGGAGCTTGATATGTGATTCCTAAGCTCAAGGAAAGGAATCCTTAAGTCCAAGGATGTCCTAATGTTTAACTTAATGTAAAGTCAAATTATATTGTATTTATGTATTATGTTAAAAGGGATGTGTCTCTAATGCACTGTAATGATGCTGAGTCTAGGATGAAAAAAAGAGTCTAGAGTCTTTAACTATGTATGTTGGTATTTTATATATATATATGAAGTAATGTTCTAGCATATGATTTGCTAAAAAGTTTTAAATTTTCCGCTAACTTTACCTATGACAATGCGATGGATTATAACTATGGGATTGTATAAGACATCCGAGAGGTCAAGTACACCATCTTTGTTCTAGGGGGTGCGCCCTTGGTGTGACAGAGCATTAGTAAGCACTGCGATCCTTTTTCCATGACCGAAGTTTTCTTCCACATGGATTTTCTAGTAAGTTTCTTAATGAGGCAGCTATTAATGCGTATTATAAGTTGTTTGTGCTCCTTTTCCTTTAGTGTGATTCGTTTCCCATTGCATTTTCTTTGTAAGGTTTTACGAAGAACACTATCTATTACTACATGAACATCAAGGGGAAGCTTTGTAAAACTATGTTGATGACCATGTGACCATTCACTGTACCTAACTATTGGTGTGCAGGTAATGAGACCAACAAACTATATGCTATTTTTATGTAGAAGTAACTTGAAACCATGATATTATAACAGGCCTATTAGTTACTCATCTTAAGTATGCGAAAAAACAAAAAACGTGATGACAAAGTTAATTACTAGTTACTACTACTCTTTCTTCATATTATTTTATTATACTACAGATGTTTTATTTTTAACAATTTGTTCGATTACATTATCTTTGTAGACAAAAGACATGACCAATCTATAAGTAGCTTTTAGATTTAGTGCGTCTTGTCACAAAATACTTTCATATACATGTTTAATAAATAGAATAGTTCAGTCTCATAATACTTTCTTTCCTTTAAAAATGTTTTGCAAAATATTATAGATATTGAAATGAGTACTTTCAGATATTCGAATTGAGTTTTATCTTGAGATTGAATTCTTTTATTAAGCCTATTGTTGCTTGAATGAGTCTTCCGCTAAATAGTTAGTAAAGAAAGGGTTCGCTTGGGGATCAGAGATGGTTCTCGAGTTGCGGCCACATCAAGGGTGTAGTCTCGAGGCGTGACACTTGCCCCCCCCCGTTTTTGAAGTTTGATTTTTAAAAAGGTTTAATTTAAATTTCTATTTATTAACCACACCCGAACCCATACCCCCAAAACCCT
This sequence comes from Solanum peruvianum, assembly GCA_027705065.1. Taxonomy (NCBI): domain Eukaryota; kingdom Viridiplantae; phylum Streptophyta; class Magnoliopsida; order Solanales; family Solanaceae; genus Solanum; species Solanum peruvianum. The sequence goes on from JAKWJD010001755.1 coordinate 63,411,977, forward strand.
GAACCCCTATCACCCCTCCCCCCCACCAAAAAAAATATTAATGTTTGTTTTTGAAATATAATATCAAATTTTAAATTTTTTATTTTTTTACACCATCCCATGTCACGCCCCTAGCCTACAACCTGGGCAAGACTAACACTCCCGAACCATTGCTAGCCCCAAGAAAAGCTTTGGCATGACTTACTTACTAAGTGAAAAACTTAAACATAAGAAACATAACTCATGCACTAATGTAGGAGAAAATATACATATAAAACTGAAATGAATAATACTAAATAACTATAACTATTAGTCTATGCAACCTCTAAAACAAAGAGGGATGGCGAGACAAGACCCGTGATAATTCTAACAACTAAAAACTAGAAAGCAATGTAAAAAGGAGCCATCCGAAAGCAAGGAGGCTCACCAACTGACTCTAAGTGCTCAAATGATCAATGAGGCATTGGATACTGATCCTTGTTACGTTTATCTGCATCAAAAGATGATGTGGGCCAACTGGGATCAATACATTAAATGTACGAGTATGCGAGTTGGAATACTAAACATAACATAGGCTCAAAAATTAATCAGAAAGAAACACTTACCTTTGCTTTACTCATATCATAGATAACACAAGTCAATATAAATCAATAAAACACATGCAGTATATAGAAATCTTTTAAAATAGTAGAAAAGAACATAGTTTGTTAAATAAATGTGATAACAAACTCAACATTACTCATATAATAAAGTAATATGTAATATAGTTTTTGTGAGAGTTTCTCTAACCGAAAACCACCACTATGAGACTAAGTGCTGATACAACGTCTTTCCCATGCTTCCAGAACTGTCTTATATTTTGTCGCCATATATGACACCTTAAATAAGTGTATCCACTAGTCTATTCTAAAAAGCACTTAAGGGGCCATCTAAAAAGTATGATCCTTTGCTACCCATGATGGCTAGATGGTTTATGGAGACTTGAGTCAATGTGAACTCACATCTCTATATTGGTGCTCAATACTACTCTAAAATCATACTTGAGTCGTATATTTTTAAACAATTTTTATGTTTGGTTTGAGATGATTACTCAAAACTAAGATTAAAAGATTCTATTGGAAATATGTGTTACTTATATTGCTCAAATATGAAAATATTTTAAGCTCTTTGGGAATACATAGTCGCAACATACTTTCATGAAGAAATGACGTTCAATCTTAGTCTTTACTTAACTTGATCTTTAAGTGTTAAAACAAATTCAAAACATTTGTGAAATACTTTTGAAAACATTAAGAACTTCCTTTGACTTGATTCTTAACTTCTGGACTTGACTCCTAATTTTTGTTTTTTTGAATTGAATTATGGATTTAAGATTCATTATCTCATGTTTATGGATGATTTTGATAATGCTTAGACGTACCTTAAGAGTGTTGGAATCAACTATAGAACATAGGTATGTTGCTAAAGAACTAGTACGGAAAGGTGGGGAAGAAATGGGAATCACTGGTGTCCCTGTCACTCTGAGAGACGACGGTGCCAGGACTTGAAATTCTAGACCAGGTTAGGGGGCTCTGGCTGGAGTGGCGACCAAAAGACTAACATTTAGAGACTCTTTTTTAGGCCATGAGAGAGGCGCCATTCCAAGACCCTCCACATGTGCTCCGTGACTTCTCTTCTTCATTTTTTAACTTTAAACCCTCCGAGTAAACATTATTTTTCCTCAAACACTTAGAATCAATCATATACTCAATATATGCTAGATTAAACTCAAAATTATATCTGGAAAGATGAATCAAACTCAAGAAATTTTCAAAAACACAACCCATAAGAATTCAATGAATTTCATTAAGAACTCAAGGATTTACTTTTAAAACATATAACTTTGCTGAATTAAATCATCATTGACGCGTGGGTAAAGGAACACAATGCTATGTGATCTACATACCTCGTAGGGATCACCCCTTGATAAAATCCAAAATGTAATCCTTTTGAACGATGATTTTTCGCTGTTTTCTCCTCTTGCTTTCTTTCTTTAAAAACCCGAACTAATTCCAAAAGCGTAAACTGATCAATTTGAGTTTAGAGCCTTAGATAGAATTACCAAAAATAAAATTAAAATAATGAGTAAGGAAATGACCAAACTACCTTTCCAAAATCCGATTTTAGACTTTTCTTATTTGAATAGTTCAACTTCCAAAAGGCATATCTCACTCATAGAAACTTGGAATCACGCAATCTCGGTGGAGTTGGAAAGATAATTCAACGATCTTTCCTAATGTATATGGAAACACAGATAAACAATATTGATCTAGGAGTAACGTTTATTTGAATTTGAAAAAAACTCATTCCTGAACATAACTAAAACATATTTCAAGATTTTCATTATTTCCAAAAATGACTATTTCCAATTTTGACTTTCTTCCTAGTTACTTCAATTTGTGAGATGTTACGATATACCCCCGGAAGTGTTTTTACTCAAATGAGTTTATTCTTACTAGGCTAAGTGTGTAGTATAAATCATGCACTTCAAACACCCAATGAACACAATGAAATAACGACACGCTAACTTAAAAATTAAAGACTACTAATAAAAGAATTAGTACATTGATCTGGAATTTCACTTGGCTTAAAGATATGTTGATATATCCTGTTTATATCTTCCTCAACTTCTCAAGTAGCCTCCTCAACAAAGTGGTTCCTCCAAAGAAGTTTGTCTGATGCTAGCTATTTTGTCCTCAACTTGCGAACTTGGCTATCTAGAAAATGAATCAGAATCTCCTCATAAGACAAGCTAAATATCTTTTGTTTGTCTAATAAATGAAGGATAACCCATGCACTTTCTCAACATAGATATGTGAAAAACTGAATGAACCACTTCTAACTCTTGTGGTATATCAAACTCACAAGCAATATTACCAATCCTTTTGAATATTCTCTAAGGGACAATATACCACAGTCTAAGCATCCCCTTCTTACCTAATCTCATATCACCCTTCATGGATGAAACTTACAAATAGACTCTATCATCTACTTAAAAATATAACTCTCTTCTCCTAATATCAATGTCAGATTTCTGACGACTTTACATCATTTTAACCTCTCTTGAAAACGTTCATATTTCCATAACTTGATGAACTAAATTTTGTCCTATTAATCCAGCTGCACCAACTTTAAACCATCCATTAGGATATCTACATCTTTTCCTAAAAGAGCTTCATAAAAAGCCATTTTGATGATAAAGTGGTAAACATTATTGTACGCAAATTCGATAAGAGGTAGGTAATCATCAAAATTATATGTCAAATCAATCACACAAGCCCTCAACATATCCTCTAAGGTCTATAGTCTATATTCTGCTTGACCATTGGTCATAGCATAAAAGGCAGTACTTATGTTCACCTTTGAACCCAAGCCCTTTTGGAATGATTTATAAATCTGTGCAGTAAATTGTGCACCTTTAAATGAAATATTGGAGAAAGGCACCCTCTGAATTCTAACCACATCTTTAATATATAACCTTGCATAATCCTCTATTGAATGGTTAGTCTTTACCGAGAAAAAGTGGGCTAATTCTTTCATTCTACCAACAATCACCCATATCAAATCATGAAGAATGCGAGACCTTGGTCAACCTTTAACGAAATCCATATTAATCATCTCCCACATCCATTTCAGAAGTTCTATTTTATGAGCCATAATGTCTGGCCTTTTGTGCTCTACTTTAACTTGTTGGAATTTCAGACAATTAGCATCAAATTCTTCAATGCCCTTCTACATACTACTACACCAATAAACTTCTTTGAAGTCGCTATACATCTTTGTGGAACCTAACGAAAAGAATATTTCAAGCTATTAGATTTCTCCATGATCCTCTCTTGGAGTTCATAAATGCTACGTACAAACAATCTACCTTGGTACCTAAATACATCATCTCACCCTTGTTCAAAAGCTATTACTTTTTGTTTATGAACATTTTCCTTCAATTCAAGCGAAATAGGGTCTTACTCTTGCTTTTCTTTCACTTCAAACACTAGGGATGGTTCATCCCCATTCATCACCACTACTTCACTTTCTGTGGAGTCCATTAGGCAAATTTGCAGGTGTGCAAGTTTACTCACATCCTTTGCTAGTTCTTTCTTATTTTCTTCAAAATGGGCAGTGCTACCCATAGACAACCTGCTCAAAGCATCAACAACAATATTAGCCTTACAAGAGTGGTAAAGAATAATGATCTCATAATTCATGAGTAATTATAACCACCTCCTTTGTTTGAGATTAAACTCTTTCAGACTAACACATATTGAAGTTCTTTTAATTGTTGAACGCATCCATATGAACACCATAAAGATACTAAGAACTTTTTTTCAATGTAAATACTATGACATCAAACTAGAGATAATGGGTTGGATAATTATTCTCATGAACTTTCAATTGTTTGGAGGATAAACTACAACTTGGAGATTCTGCATTAATACACAACCCAAACCAACTCTGTACTCATCACAATATACAACAAATCCTTTTGGTAAGGTCAATATTGGGGAAGTACTCAACCTCTTTTTCAATTAGTAGAATCTTTTCTCACAAGCTTCGACCATTGAATCCTTACTATTTTCTAAGTCAACATGGTCAAAGAAGACAAAATAAATGAGAACCCATCTACGAACCTTCTATAATAGTCATCCAAACCCAAGAAACTTCTAATATGAGTTAGAGATGTGGGTCAAGGTCAATTCTCCACTACCTTCATTTTCTGAGTATTAACTTTAATTCCCTCTCTATAAACAATATGTCTTTAGAAAGCCACAAACTCAACTCAAAACTCAAATTTAGAGAACTTGACAAAAAAATGTCTATCTTTTAGAGATTGGAGAACTATTTTAAGGTGAGTAACATTGTATTCTTAGTTCCTTTAATAGATTAGTTTTCATTCATGAAAACTATATCAAACATATCTAAATAAGGTTTGAATACTCTATTCATAAGATCCATGAATGTCGCAAGCGCATTGGTCAAATTGAACGACATAACAAAAAACTCGATCTTAACCCTATTCAACTTACGGTGATCTATAACATCCCAAGGGAACTGTAACACCTCAAAACAATACCCAAAACTTACTTGATTGAGTAGAACACAATTGAGTTCATAGAATTATACGGTCCACGGTTCGTAGATATACTTGTGGTCATGACTTGGAAATCACCAGGCCCAGACATTACAACATGTGCACATTATGGTGTGTGTTATTGACGAAGGCCCCGGGTGGCATTTGTGGTCATGAAGTAGTAAACCCGCAATCCTAGACTCAAACCCCCATCCTAAGTGAGGACCATGAGGACCTTCACGCTCCATGGTCCTCCACATTGGCCTTAGTAGGATTCGTGAAAAATATCAAGTAGCTCCCGTAGTATTGCTTCTGACATGCCTCGTCGAAGTAAGGACAGAGGGAAATTCATGGTCTGTGGACCTCACAACAGGTCATGGAGGGATCCGTGAAGTTTGGACCAATGGGCCCCCTAGCTAACCCCTCTAGGAAAACAACCAAAGTGAAGATCACAGACACCTTGACAGTCTGTGGTCCTTCCAATGGGTTGTAGTAGAGCTCGTGAACGTAGAACCTTGGACATTTAGTCTAGGTGAAGAACCAACACCGACTTCACTATCCGTGGTCCCTTTCACAATTCGTGAAGATGGTCGTGGTCAGCCTGTCTGTGGCTTTAAGTAAGGGTTATTTCAGTTTTTTCTTATTTATTTAGACTTCTAAACCTCATTTTTACCTTAATATCATGGTTTTGACATGTTTTAGCCTAGAAACATATCTAGAACTTACATAAGTAAAAACATCAATCAAACTTAGAGAAATTAGAGCTTGGGAGGAGAAAAGAAGTCAAGCACCCTAGTTAAAAAACACAAAAAGTTTCCATCAATTCCAAATCCAAAAATAAATGATTTCTCTGTGGAATTCGTCACTATATAGGTGAGATTTCAATAGTAGATTCCCTTTATCCATTAGGTCTCCAGAATTCAGTCAATTTATTGATTCTCTTATTGTGAATAGACCAAATATATCTAGAATTTCAGCACATTATCATGAATTAGTTATGTATATGTTCCAAATCAGATTATCATGTTATTACTCAGTTTAATACATGAATTTAAGAACCCTAGATTTTTATTTCTTTAGTTATTAAAATATGCATGCTTTGTCCAGATATTTAAGTTATTCAGTTATACATGCCTTAATTATTAATGCATCATTATCATATTAACTGTTACAATCCCAATTTGCATATTTAGTTTTGAGCTACTAGTATTACAAAAATTCATTCACAATGGGTTAAACATAAAATTCATCGGGATTATCATAATATTGAGTTTGACTAGGTCTTAGCATACCCAAATAGTCCCATAACTATTATCCACGTAGGTTGTAAGCCCCCTTGATGGTATCATTTAGTGATCACACCAACATGCCTCTACACCTTTGGTCCGGTGCATTACGTCCTCCCGATAGGGCGTATACATTAGAATCCACATTTAGATCATTTGGTTTTACTATCGGTTATAAATAGCTTGAATGATTCAGTCAGATTCTATTGCATTGAAGTCACTTAAAGTCATTTTTCAATCTCTTGATATTAAAAAAAATAATTATTACATCCACTTAGCTCTGTAATTAATGTTTATATCATGTTCATAATATTATACTTGTTATAGTACTCGCTCAATTATTTTAGCTTTACTCTATCCCTCATGCTTGATACCCTTCAAGTACTGACGCATACTATGCGCTACATCTTCTCGTGATGTAGGTCCAAGATATCAGATCACGCATAGATCAGTTCCTGTGCTTCAACTCAGTAGCATCGGTGGTAAGTCCTCATTCTTTGAGGACTAGTAACATATTTATATTTACATATTTTAGTCTTTTAGTTTCAGTTTTTCTAGATTTTTGTGGGTCATGTCCTAGACCTTCTAGATACTTTAGAGGCTTATTTAACCATAGATAGATTCAACTTATTATTTGAGTTTGATATCTCATTGTATTCAAATACTTAGATTTCATATATTCAAACAATATGTGGGTATTTCTCATATTTTTCAATATAACTTATGATTTAGCTTCTGCACAATTTGATTGCTTAGTATATCATTAGTATGCTCATAATTACGCCAACAGGGTTAACTTAAAGCCTAGGTCTCGTGTCCACTTCCAGGGGTAGGCTTGGGTCATGACAGAACCATCTTTGTTCCATAAAAAATAAGACCGGAGCGCCCCATGATTACACACTTGATCAAATAGAGACCTTATAAAGGAGATCTTTCAATTTCTCTTTAAGGTCTTTCATATCTGCTGGTGGCATTCTATATGGAGGAATAGATATTGGAAGAGTATCAGGAAAAATATCTATGCCAAAGTCTATTTCTCTCTCATGAGGGAATACGAGTAGATCATATGGAAAGACTTTCAGAAACTGTTTTGTTAAAAGATCTAATTAATTAGGAGGTATGTCAACACTAGAGTCAGTAACTCGGACCAAATGATAGACACAACCATTGGAAATTAACTTTCTTCCTTAAGATACAAAAAACAATGACACTTAGGCACTGCTGAACTACTTTTCCACTTTAATTAGGCTGGATGACTTGGAAGCTAAAACTTAACAACTCGAGTCCTACAACAAATTGAGGCATAACAGGCATGAAGCCAATCTATGCCTCAATTATATCAAAATCACCATGTCTAACTCAATTAAATCATCCATGGTGTCCTTGTGATTAATGAAAATAAAACAATTACGACATACTCGCACATCAAAAATAAAATCTTCAAAAGGTTTAGAAATACAAAAGGGTTCACAAAGTTTTCAAGTAGAACATCAAATTTATTTGCAACATAAGGAGTCACAAAAGATAAACTTGCTTATTCGTCTAGCAAAGCATAGAGATTAAGTTTAGAAATATCTATTGTACTAGTGACAACATTCGGAGAGTTATCTTTCTCTTGACTACTAGTGATCGCCTAAAGACGGGTTGTTCCTCCGCTACTGCCAGATGTTGCTCGTCAAAGTGCACCCCTTTCTGGTGAAATAGCTGATGAAGATTAGGATTTATTTGCCTTATTTCCACTACCTTTTTGGTTCTTAGGGCAATCTTTCATGAAGTGACCCTCTTGTACACACTTGAAACAACCTTACTGGCCATCATGACACTTGTTAGGGTGGGTTCTACCACATTTAGCACATTCAAGAGCCCAGTTACCTCTTTGTAACACACTACCCTGAGACTCTGTAGGTCTAGCTCTGTAATTCCTGTAATTCTGGATATTATACTCACCATTGTTTGTCGGTGCAGGTGCACCAACAGATGATTGAGAGGATACCTCTTGCTTTTTCTAAAATGACGAACAATTAACATTACTTTCTACTATCCAGACTCATTACATGTCTTTTCTTTCCTATTTTTGAACTCCTCCCTTTCCCTCAACTTCTATTCCTCAACCCATTGCACATAAACCGTCAACCTTGATAGACAATAAAACCCAAGCAACAAAAATTCAGATTGCTTCTCATATTGGAAACCATCTCTGGAGCATAACAAGATAGGGTGAACTTAAACCCATAATCATGAACAACCAGTGTATCCTATTTAAGAGTGAAAAACTCTCGTACCTTGGCCTCTTTTGGATCTCAAGAAAGAAACACCCCAAGAAGGCCTCCTCAAACTAACCCAACTTGCAAGAGGTGCATCCTCAACTCGGTTCTACTTCCATTGATCAAACCAAGTGTTAGAAACTTTTTTCACTTAATATGCAACTAATTCAACTCACTCAACATCGGCATGGGCATGATCTAAAAATGTTTTTTCAGTTTCTCAATAAAGTAGAACTATACACCTACCTAGGCTAACTCACACAGCATTGACAAACTACTGAAAGGCATAGGTAGAGTCCCATACCTTTACCTAGGATAAGTCAAACCTCCTAAGTCACCCTACTTAGTAGTCACTTCATTACTTCACTTAACTTTCGGAAACACTTGACTTAATCAACATAGACCACAAGATTAAGTGTGGAATCTGGTGTTGTAAAACCTTACACTGATGGAAGGTGCTATACCGGCCAAATTAGAACCAAATATGAATATAGCATCTAAGTTGATCCAGTAGCTAGTATTTCTATGGAGGCGACATAGTTTATGGAGCTTGGGGGTGTCATGTAAGTATCACTCCATGCCCTTTTTAGGCTATGAGGCTATCCTCCCCGTGAGTAATATGGTGAACCCTACTTTCATCATTTGGAAGGTGTCACCCCTCATCTTCAAGTTCACTCGGTGATAAGCTAGAGTCCTTTTGAAATGTCTATCATTAATAATCATAACTTAGTTTACCTTATAGGGTGTATCCCATATATAATCATCATCATAGCTCAATAGGAATTGCATGAGTATTGTCCATTCATTATAATTCACACATGTGAGGTTAGCACATTTACATAATAACATTATCATAAGACACATAGGTCAGTCATCACCATCCTTATATGATTAATCATTTATGCGACGCAGACTTGAATTTTGACCAAAGGCCACCCAAGTCCGCGACACAGACTTCTTTCTGCTATGTGTATTCTGGTTGCTGCTTTGGCAGCTTTCCAAGCCATGTTTGGGATCCCTTCGTGGACCTCTAGGGAAACTCTTGGGGGGTTGGAGCTGGTTGTTTCCACCCTATATACATGGTTTTACATATATAAAGTCATTTTACAAGTTTTAGACCTCATACATCACCTCTAAACCTATTCGTAACTTAAGGACGTTTCACTAGTTAAATTAGACTAGCTTCCTGACATCTTGGTCGTTTCTTAGCGTCTTGACTCCAAACCTTCCTAAATGGTTTGTTCACCTTATTTTAGGCCTCATGACAGTGTAACTAACCTTATATCATCATATTAGGATCTAGATAATGTCTTGCACTTTCGGAGTGTTACATTATCCCCCCCTTAGAAGCATTTGTCCCCGAATGACACTAAAATATATTGGAAGAAAGGGATAGACTCATGACTAGCAGCCCAACCAAAAAAATATAAACACATGATTTACAATTCAAATCAATATAACAACATGACATTTACACAATGCAACTCAAAACACCATTCTCAACATATAGGATATCAACATTCATTACATGAGAACTACCTTCTCAAAATCATAATGAGCTAACCATAACCCATAATTTCATTTATGCAAAAAACCCTTTCTCAACATATCAACATGCTAAATATCATTTTATAAAGTCAACAACATACCAAATACACAAATTGTGCGAATCAAACAAAATGCATTTTCCCAAATAAACTCATTCTTTTTATTTATTAATAATAATAACTAACCTTAATTATGAAAGATATGAGGATAACTGGACATTATGTCAGCCTCGGCCTCCCATGTTGCTCCCTCAACTAGGTGATTATTCCATAACACCTTTATGGAAGCCACCTCATTGTTCATCAAGGATTTTGACCAAAAACTTTCACATAGGAGATGTTCTCATCCACACCTAGACCCTCAATTGGAAGAATAGTCTCGGGGTTACCAACACACTTCTTAAGCATGGACACATAAAACACATGATGAATTGAAGATAGTTCATTAGGGAGTTTCAACTCATATGCAACCTTGGCAACCCGTTGCAATATTTCATAGGGACCCACATGCCGGGAAATAAGCTTCCCTTTCTTGCAAAACCTCATAACACCTTTTATAGGTGAGAATTCCAAATACTCTTTGTCACCTTCTTCAAATTAAATTTATTCCTTATAGCATGGACTATTTATGTCTTATGGATCAAATCGGGACCAATGAGTGACAACTCACCAATTTCAAACCATCCAATTGGATATTTACATCTCCTACTATACAAAGCTTCATAAGGAGCCATGTATATAGACGAATGGTAATTATTGTTATAAGAGAACTCCACCAAAGGCCAGTGCTCATCCCAAATTCCCTCTAAGTCGATGACACAAGCTCTAGGAATATCCTCAAGGGTTTGAATCGTACGCTCCACTTGACCATCCATTTAGGGATGAAAAAACCAGTGCTAAGATTCACTCTTGTACCCAACCTTTTTTGGAAAGACCTCCAAAAGCGAGAAGTGAATTTAGCACCTATCTAATATGTTGGACAAAGGAACACCATGAAATCTCACTATCTCATAAACATATATATTTTTGAATAATCTTCCGCTTAATAAGTATACTTGACGGGAATAAATGAGCGGACATTGACAATCTATCCACCAGCACCCATATACAATCATTTTGCCTTCGAGTCCGAGGTAAACCCACTACGGAATCCATATTAATATCTTCCAACTTCAAAGTAGGAACTTTGATTTCTTGTGGTAAACCACTCGGCTTTTCGTGCTCGGCTTTCACTTGTTGGAAATTCTTACATTTAGCAAAAAATTCCATTGTCCCCTTTCAATCCTTCCTATAAAAATAATTCTCTAAGGTCATGATCTGTCGTAGTAGAACCCGGATGAATAGAGTAATGGGCTCCATGAGCTTCCCCAAGAATCCTATTTTTCAAATCGTCGACATTAGGCACACACAAGCTTCCTTGGTACCTTAGAGCACAATCCCCCCTTGAGAGAATGACTTATTAATCTTTCTAGGAACCAATTCTTTCAACTCCATCATTAATTGATCAAGGTGTTGCTTAGACTTCACCTCAACAACCGAAGACGATTCAGAGTTGTGATGTACGACAAAACCACGATTAGGAATATCTTCAATTTGAACCCCTAAACGAGCTAAACTATGAACATCCTTTACTAGGTTTCTTTTGGCTTCTTCCACATGGGACACACTTCCAATGGAAAAACGACATAGAGCGGCCACAACCGCGTTAGCCTTGCCGGGGTGGTAGAGAACACTCATGTAGTAGTCTTTCAATAGCTCCAACCAACTTCTTTGCTGGAGATTTAAATCCTTTTTGGTGAATACATATTGAAGTTATGGTCCGTATACACATCAGCATGAACCTCCATAGAGATTATACCTCCATATTTTCAAGGAAAAGTACCACTGCCGCTAACTTAAGGTCATGAGTCGGATAATTCTTTTCATGGACTTGGAGTTGCCTAGAAGCATAGGCTATTACTTGTCCATATTGCATAGGAACACACCCCAACCCGACTTGAGATGCATCGCAATAAACCACAAATCCCTTAGTACCCTCCGGTAAGGCCAACACCGGAGCGAAATTAAGCCTATCCTTCAACATTTGGAAGCTTCTTTCATATGCTTCCGTCCACTCAAATTTTACATTACTTTGAGTCAAGTTTGTTAAAGGGGAAGAAATGGATGAAAACCCATTGAAAAACCTTCTATAATAATCGGCTAGGCCTAAGAAACTCCTGATATCCGTAGAAGCCAAAGCTCTAGGCCAATTTTTCACCGCTTTGGTCTTCATTGGGTCAACCTCTACACCCTCACTAGAGATAATATGGCTTTGAAATGTTACCTACCTCAATCGAAAATCGCACTTGCTATATTTGGCATGTTGATGTTACCATAATAACTTGCAAAACAACCCTCAAATGCCCCATATGATCACCATCACTCTTCGAATAGACATATATATCATCAATAAAGACAATTCTAAATTCAACAAGATAGTTTCTAAACACCCTATTCATAAGTTCCATAAACTCCGTCGTGGCATTAGTCAATCCAAAAGACATGACTAGGAACTCATAATGATCATATCCAGGTGGAAAAGCCGTCTTGGGAATATTTTAACCTCTCACCCAAACTTGGTGATATCCCAATTTTGGAAAAGGAACTTGCACCTTGGATTTGATCAAATAAATCATCAATCCGATGGAGAGGATACATGTTCTTGATTGTGACTTTGTTGAGTTGAAGGTAATCGACACACATCCTAAGGGACCCATCCTTATTCTTCACAAAAAATACCGGAGCACCCATGAAGAAACACTAGGCCGGATGAAACCCTTGTCTAGTGAATCCTAGACTTGAGCCTTCAACTATTTCAATTCGACCGGAGCCATCTGATAAAGAAGAATTAAAATGGGATTTTTGTTCAGTAATAAGTTGATACCAAAATTAATTTCCAGTTCGGGTGGGATACCGGGAATGTCATTAAGGAAGACCTTAGGAAATTCCCACACTACAGGGACCGACTCAATGGGAGGAATTTAAGAAGCTAAATCTTTGAATCTTCAATATTGTATAAACACCCTTTAGAATTAATCTTAAAAGCTTTTAAACACAAAATGATACGACCTCTAGGAATAGAATTTCCCCCCTTCCACTCTAAGATGGGTTCATTAGAAAAGTTAAAATTCACCACCCTTGTTGTACAATCTATGGAAGGAAAGCAAGCATGCAACCAATCCATACCAAAAATGACATAAAAATCAACCATATAAAGGTCTACTAGTTCAACATAAGTAACTCTATTGGGCAACATTATAGGATCAATTTCTATGCACTCTCTTTGCAATAACGGACTCATCACCGTGGTAGGCACCATAAAAGGTTCATCCAAGATAGCAGGCAAAATGTCAAACTTTCTAGGTACTAAAGGGGTAACAAATAACAATGTAGCACCGTGATCAAGTAAAAAATATACATCAATAGAGAAAACTTTCAAGTTACTATTCACCACATTAGGAGAAGTCTCTTGCTCACCCTTAGAGAGGAGTGCATAAAAACGATTCTTCTTTGAAACATAAACACTATAACAACTTGTTTGAGCTAGACCATTACTCTTGTATTGAACCTTCAAATTTGGGAAATCCCTCCCTTTGTAGCCACTCTTTCCACAACTATAACAATTGTCCGTCCAAATGAGGCAATCACCATTATGCTTCTTGCCACACTTTCCACAAGTTAGCTTCTCACTTGGTGAACTAGTACCCCTTCCCTTTTGAGGCTTAGGGTTAGAAACCCTATCATCACGAGTCTTAGGGAACTTGGAAGGAAATTTATTAGAAAACCTCTTTTTTGAACCTAGGCTTGTCTTGGATATCAAGTCTACCCCTTGAAGAAACACCATCAAAAGACTTCGCCCTATTGGCATCTCTACTCTTATTTTTAACCCTTGTCTCCTCCACTTGTTGAGCATGAATGATGAGATGATAAATGTTCATATTATCATGTATAGTAGATGAACGACATTCTTCTATCAAGTCATCAGACACTCCCATTATAAAGCGGCTCATCTCATCCCTAGGGTCGGAAACTAAAGAAGGAGCATACTTTGAAAACTTATTAAATTTCAAGGAGTAGTCAGGCACACTCATACCTCCTTGACGAAGGTTGATAAATTATTCCACTTTGCCTTTTCTTTTTTTCCCTAGGAAAGAACCTATCAAAAAAATCCTTCTTGAAAATTTCCCATGCCACCTGACCACCCCTTAAGGGTATATTGTCTCTCCATTTTATGTACCAAGTTTGGGCCACATCTTTGAGTTGGTAAGTTGCTAACTCGGCCATCTCACTCGTAGTCAACCCCATATCATAGAGTTTTGTAGGTTTCATCAATGAACTCGAGGGGGTCTTCCTCCACTTTTAACCCATATAAAGTAGGGGGATTCATCCTTGTTAAATCCCTCAAACGGGAGGTCATGGTGCTGACAAGTTTGTTTCCTCAGGGTACCACCTCTCAATTATCTAGGGCCATCATGGATTGAGATTGAGTAGTGACGGCTTGTGCTTAAGTAGTAATGGCTTGGGCCATTTGGAGAAAGGTTGCCCTTATGTCCCCATCCGACAAGGCTGGAGGATTTATCGGAGCATGATCATCATTAGCAACTTCTTTAAGAGGAGGGTCTTGATTGTCACGGTGAAGAACTCCTGCATTATCCATGTCTTCATCAACTCTTCAAGAGGAAGACCTTCGAGTATTCATACCTATAATAAAAATACAAGGTTTAGGTAAAAGTACGCATAAACTAGACTCTAGAGGCACGACAAGGGATTACATGAAGATAAGGATTTCCTAAGTATCACATAGTCTCTCGTTCATAATTATGGTGCATGTCACGATTATGAAAGAATCTAAGTAAATGTGGTGTAATTACTCATCAATATTAAGAATCTGCAATCTCATGCTCTGATACCAAGTTTGTCACATATGAGGAGCACCTAGACGTAACCGTCGTAGTCGTCCTCGGAGAGGACTAAGACTAGCGTATTAGGAATCGTCATAACATATAATACATTGAAATTCTAGAAAATTTAAAACATTTTATTTACTTCTACATTGAGGTTTACTTACTCCTCTCGCTTACACATAATATATATAAAGGGAGTTTACTTAAGCTCCTCGCAATAGGAAGCACTCATAGGCTTCTAATTTTATTTCACATACATAGTATAGGAACATAATATCATAGAAAGTCTACAATATGTCTCATATTAAACCTCTAAAACAAATACAACAATTGGTATTAACCCATACTTCATTAAAACAAAGATCCTCATATAGAATTATATAACAATCGTCTTCAAATGAAAAGGAAAGTACAAGCAGTCTTCTAACTAGAACATAAACAATAAATTGATAATGGCATCGTTCTCGAAAGGTGAGGACCTACAAAAAACTTGAGGAATGTACAAGTAGTTTTCAAAGGCCTTCTATAAGCTCAACGGCCGAACCCTACATGTTGTAGTAAACATAAAACATGGGTTAGTACACACTTGTACTAAATATGAGTGTATTCACATACAACAATAGAAATCATGCTTAAAGAGGACGTTTGTTCAAAACATGCTAATTTACTTTTGAAAAGACTTATTCACATCCAAAAACCCATATAAAACCATGAACACATAACTCATAAGTCAAGACCATATACAGCACAACACCAACATCAACAAGTATAGTAAAATCAACATATATAAGAGTTCATAACATCATAATATAGTCAAGACCCTTACATCTAACCCATCATTTAGCCTACAAGTGTAATGACCAAGTAAATCCCCATAACCGTACTAAATCATGTAAACAAAACAAAGGACCATAAGCAATGCCTAACTTTATATAACATAGCATCAAGAGTAATCATCCTCATACTTTAAAAATATAGACCAACAAAATTTTCAAAAGGGAAACTAACATCATATAGAAATAAATAACATGTAAAGTGAACATACACATAATAGTAACTTTATAAGATCATAAGAATATAAGAAAAACCTCTTAACGCATCCGTCGAGGAAAACTATTGCAGGGTATAGGTAGAGTCTCATACCCCTACCTAGGCTAATTTAAACCTCTTAAGTCACCCTAGTTAATGTTTACTTCATCACTTAATTTTACCTTTGGGAACACTTGCCTTAAACAACATAGACAATAGGATCTAAGTGTGGAATCCGGTATTGTAAAACCTTACACCAATAGAAGATGGTCTACCGACCAAAGTAGTTACAAACATGAACATAACATCTAGGTTGATCAACTAGATATTATTCCTATGGAAGAAAAAAAGTTTATGGAGCTTAAAGGATGTCATGGAAATATTATTCTATGACCTTTTTGGGATATGAGGCTATCCACCCCATGAGGACTATGGTGAACCCTACCTTCCCTCCTTGGGAAGGCGCCACCCCTCATGTTCAAGTTCACTCGGTGCTAATCTAGAGTCCGTTTTGAAATGTCTTTCTTTAAAAATCATAACTTAGTTTAGGTCATAGGGTCTACACCTTATATAGTCATCATCATAACTCTATTCACACTTGTGAGGTTAACATGTCGGGGTACAAATTCGCGATGCGGAGCTTCTCCTGCAAGATTTTCCAAATTATTTATCGAGAAAGTGGAGTGCGCGACCTGTTTGCGGCGCAGAATTGAGTTTTGACCGAAGTCCACCCAAGTCCGCGATGCGGACTTCTTTTTGCTATGCGTATTTTTGTTGCTGCTTTGGCAGCTTGCAAAGCCAAGTTTGGGGTTCCATCATGGATATCTACGGAGACCCTTGTGGGGTTGGACCTTGATGTTTCCACCCTATATACATGTTTTTTCCTATTTAAAGTTATTTTACATGTTTTATACCTCATACATCACCTCTGTACCAATCCAAAACCTAAGGACATTTCACTAGTTAAATTAGACTAGCTTGCAGACGTATTGGTCGTTTCTTGACATCTTGACTCTAAACCTTCCTAAATAGTTTATTAACCTTATTTTAGGCCTTATAGAAGTGTTACTAACCTTATATAAACATATGAGGCTCTTGCTAAAGTCATGGACTTTCAGAGTGTTACACAAGCAAAAGTGATCACAATCCTTTCTCTCCCCAATATCTCTTCAAGTGAAAATCACTCAACAAACTAACTCGTGGGGATCAATATATGAGAAATATTGACCAATAGATCCACAATATACAATACTGTACTATCACTATGGTAAAAACCCTCAAATAATACTACTAGTACCCTTGCTTCACACTTAATCCCTTTTTTCACTCAATGAATATAATTTGATTACAATGATTCATTAAACACTCACACTTAGAAGTAATATCAAGTATAGTTAGTTCTCAATACCATAGGATTACCCTTATTTTGACTCCATAGAATCTCCAAACTAGTCACTACGATCAGTATAGGACTTTCTTAGCATCTAATGTAGGCTCACAGTCAGGTATGGTATATTTAGGTATTGTTTAGTGACTTCTGGCCTCCTTAACATTAAATTAGGATTTTACCTATTTTCTACATCCTACCTGTTTACCTTATTTCCCTTGACTCATTCAACCATGGATGTGACTTTCAACTTTAAACCTTTTTATTTTTCATTTTCTTCGTTCTCTTGCATTTTATTCTCTTATTTATTTTTCAACACTTCAATTTATCATATTTTTATTGTTTGGCACAAACTCACATCCTCTTCTCACTTTTATCTTTCTTTTTTCAACACCCAACTCTTTTCATACCCACTTTTGTTTTTCAGTTTTCTCTTTCATAGCCCCGCTCAACTTATGGATGTTCCATTAGTTGAGGTGCACAACGTTTAATCGGATGAGGGCCAATACTGAGGTAATTTTTTTATTACCCACCCTCAACTTAAGATTTTGACCTAATTCAAGTGCACTTGTCCAAGGAGGGACATGGTCCAGAAGAGTAGATGAAGGGAAGTTGACTTAAGGGTATAGAAAGAAATCGCCTATTTTAGGATCAAAGCATTCGGATCAACTGGACCATTTATTTCATTTGGTTGCATTCTTTTTGGCAATAAGTGGACTTATTGGAACAAGGGTCTATGATCAGTTCCTCTAGAGTAGATCACCTTAACAAGATTAACTAAAAAAGTTATAGATTGACACAAACCTATCTAAAAGTTCAACTAATATTACTCTTTCTTGGAACATCATTACATTATACGATTATAAGTTACCCAGTTCAAACTTAGACTAAGTGATGAGGTTTAGTTGATTCATTAATGTGTCATATTAAGAGCCATCTCATTCAACTCATTCTAGCTTACAATTTTTTGCACATTTCACAATATTAGAATTTTTTGACGAGTATCATTATTAAGTCAAACTATTCCATCATGCTCCATTCTTTCTCATGCTATTGCACATATAATCCAAACATATATCGGCTGAAAGAAATTTAAGCACTCTTTTGGGATAAAAGAACACAGCGAAGAAAGCCCCAAGAGAAGAGTATGAGTTGAGTTCATCATATTTCTTCCTATAACTCTTAATCCATTTACCCAACCCAAAAAAAATATGGTGCAATGTTCCCCAATGCACAAAAGATAGAGTAAAGAATCAGGTGAAGACGTGTGGCGCGAAGTTTTAAGAACTATCAACAAGAGGATGGGTCCAATTTACCAAAGCCTGCTGGATTAACATAGGGAATACCACCAGTAGTTCTCCAATCTATCATATCAACACCATCAGTAGTGACTTCATCATCTCTCACAATAACAATTACCTACCAAGTGGGCACAAAACTCAAGGAACCAACAACACTCTCATAAATCCTCTGTTGGCGCAACTCCTCATGCACTATAGAGGCTTTCCTTGCTTGCTCATACTGCTGACGCTTACTCTTTTTCGCCTTTGCAACTTCAGTAGAATTAGACATGTGTCTAGATCAGTGCTTGTTTTCTGATGCACGGGCGGACATAGACTATGGTATATCCACAATTTATAGATACTCAATTGTATCATCAGTTAGTACAATATGTGAAGACTCTGGCACATCTGTGGGTGGGGCAAGGATGGAATCAAAGTCAACCCATAGGTTATCTAAGTCAGTACGAAACAAGGACAAGTATGTGGTGAGGGCTGGTCGTTAAAGGACTCTTAACTTGAAGGCATCTATTCTCTTATGAACAGCCTAGACCTTTCATCCATACTGGTCTCCATTTTAGCCTTGGAATCTGCAATAGACTGTAGTATCTAGCGCTTCACATGTTGGAGAAGCGTTCCCATCTTAGCCTACAATTTCAAAACTAAAACCAAGGTCACTCCTGAATATGGGGTTGATTGGGATGAGCTAGCGGATCGAATGACGGCCTAAGATGGGGAAGTGGGGGGTATCATTGGTGTGGGCAGGAAGGCCAGACTTTTCACCTTGCATCTTCTCCATATCAACAACTAGTCCCCTCCTAATGATGGTACCTGAATATATGGACCACGTCATGAGGCCGCTATGTTGGCAGCATCCTGAATAAGGCCAACATTAAGAATTTTGATCCCCTTAACAAATTTTCAGATAGGCACTCCAAAATCCATGCAAAAATGGAAAATTATACATGGAAAGGGCAAAGTACGTTAGATTTGAAATCCCTCTCATGGATCTTTGCCAATAGTATGTGGACAAAGGTAATCTTGAATTACGACTTAATCCACGATATAAAATCAAATTTGATACACTCAAATTACACCTAGTAAAGAGTATAAGCGATCATTTCAAGTAAAGAAACTAACTTGTCGGTTGGGGTAAATCCCATGAAAAATATGATCTAGACTTAAACATAACTACGAAATATTTTCTTTTAGTTAACTACTTCCAAAAAAAAGCAACTAAAATTGAGGAGGGGGTTTGCGTAACAAATAACTGACTATTGTATAGAGAACAATTGAACAAAAGTAAAACTTTATTTGTGAATGAGACAAAATAACTAGGGTGTACGTTTTCTTCATAAGCTCATAACTCAACAATCCTAATAATAATAATTTTTTCATACAGTATTACATGCAAAGTCATTTGTTATGTATCTCTAATTCCTTACAACTAGAGAATTCCACCCCGCATCTTTGTTCAGGTACGTATATATAAATTACTAACTCTTACCTTTACTGCTTATTAGACATCAGATTAGTGTATGACATAGTTTTCACCCTCACACCAATTAGCATTGGACTATCAGATATTATCAAATTAAATCTATGTTTATAATTATTTTCTGATTAACTACCTCTGTGGTCTCAGAAGTAGCAATGAGGTGAGTTCTTACGTTTTCACCCGCTAAAAATACTTCTAAACGAAAGAATTATAATTCCATGAAATCACACTAATAAAGAATTATTTAGTTACTATTCATACTTTGTTAATGAGTCATGGTTCCCACAACCCTAGTTGTGAATTTAGTTACCCATAACAGCAACAACACAATACATGTTTTTAGATGAAGAAATCATGAATTAAGGTAATGAATAGAAGAAACCCAGAATCTCCAATTGAAATTATTGTAACAATCATCAAAACGAAAATAGGAACTCAAGAATTGCTAAAGATACAAGTTAATCTCCCAAGACAAAAACGAGAACATGAATAATAATGTTTAACCCCCAAAAACGAGGTTTACATGCCTTATATATAGAAAAACAAGTCCTAATTAAAAAGGAAATTAAGTAATGAAATAAAGTTTCTGCACGTGGTTGTAATCGATGAACTGACCTACGGACAATTGTTTGACCTATGGTCCATAGGTCCCTTCCGTGGTTTAAGACTTAACGCAATTTTTAGAAGCTTGAATCTCCATGTTTCTGTCAAAAATGAAGGCTTCACCAGCAGGGACCGTGACTCGATTCACGGTCTGTTGATCTTCCTCTGTAGTCTTATATTTAGTTCTTTATGATCAGGTACTGGAAAACCTTATTTGAATTATTTGATGGACCTGCAGTATTGTCTGTAGGCAGACCTATAATTCGTCGATCGTGCTCGTAGTTCCACACTTAGTCATGAATTGCCTTATTTTCTCTTTAAGTCTTGCTCATCAATCTACACCCTTATCCTACGGACCCGTGAATTGACCTATGGTTTGTACGTCATGTCCTTAGGTGTCTTTTTCTGCAACATTTCGTTAGCTTTCTCCTAACTCCTACATTCGAACTTATTTCTTTCAAACAAGATTAAAACACATTAATACCAATAAAATATTACCCTAGACACACACAACTCTTTTGTGAAATATATTTAAAATATTGTAAACTCAAGGTATATCAACAAGCATACCCATTCCCCACAAAAAATAATATTCTCTACAAATGCGTATTGATTAGATTCAGTAATAAGTTTAAAATATGCCTTATTAAAAAGAAACAAGAAATCAATTGTTTTCTTATGAAAGGAATATAAAGTACATCTTTCAAAGTTAATACTCTTCAGAAGTAAAACACAATTTGACATCTCCATTCTAAGCACTTGAGTTGTGTGTGAATCACCAAGAATGATGGTTATGGGCTCCTAAAAATGAAAATATTTTTTAAACTAGTCTTTGTCATAAATGACATGATGATTTGCACCAATATTAACCCACCATCCATTTACAGTCTCAACCTTTTTTATGTCTATAATCACTGCCACAAAAGGTTCTTCGGTAACGTTTGCGTGAGGCTTAGGACCACGTTTCCGGAATTCAAAATATCAAGTTATATACCCACTCCCACCAAAAACCAAGCATGGTTCTTTATCTCGAATTTGTTTATGTTGTTCTTGGTTATTTTCACCATTTTTTTCTAGGCAGCTCTACAATTATTTTTCTTGATTTTTTTCTTCTATGGCTTTAAAGAAGTATTTTCGTGAGATTCCTAAGTACCATTATTTGAAGTAATTAAAATACCTTTATGGTTATATTTCTCTCTCCATTTTGTAAAAATGCAACTTGACCTCTTGCCTCTTATTCCATACAGATTTTCATTATGAATGTCTCAAGAGAGATTTCCTTTTGTCTATAAGAAATATTTTGATATTTCTTTCAGGAACATGGAAGTTTATCTACTATGCCACAAACCATAAGGTTATCTCCAATTTCAACCTCTTCGGACCTAATCTCTCCAACAATCATGATGAAGACTTGAGACTGATTTACCACAGATTTCTTGTCCACCATTGGAAAACAAAAAAATCTACTAGCTGCATATTTTTTCGCCCCAACCTCTTCGGTATCATACTTACTCTGCAATGCCTTTCAAATTTTCTTTGCACTAAAGTAATTTCTATCATAATAATCATAAAATATCTGATAGACAATTAAGAAGATAATACCGACACTTATAGAAATCACCATCGTACCTTTCCACTTTCTCTAGTTGAGAAATAGTTTCATCATCATTCATAGTGGTGATGTCTTCTTTATTTGGATTCTTCTCGGTTAATACATAAGAAACATTGAGAAGACTTAAGTAGAAAAATACTTTACCCTTCCATCTCTTGAAATAATTACCATTGAACCGAAATGGCTTGTTAAGATCTCCCATCTTGACATTCGCAGTTTTTCAATTGTAGCCATCTTGAATCTCCTTAAAATTGTTAGTGAAAAAACTTACTAGATAACAAAAAAAAATTGATATTGAAAATAAAAAAATGAAAAGAAAATAAATCTCTTTAAGGTTGAAGCGCGGATATCTCGCTCTCTTTAAGGAGATTCAAGCCCACTGCAACAAATGTTTTTACCGGTCCAGCAGTAGTCCTCTTTGACTTGTCCCCTCCAAGATACAACAAACTTCACAAATTATAACTCAACAACTCAGGACAAGAGTTGAGTCCAAAGCTAAACAAAAGAGAACACCTCGCTTCAAGTAATAAGAAGTCTCTTTTAGACTAACACTTTCACTTAATGTTTTTTCTCTTGTGTATAGTGCGTACCAAATCAAATGAAGATCACCACTATTTATACTACAAGAAGTCTTTCCAACAATGAGCAGGAAGATAATGGTGTAGTAAATGATAAAGATAATGGTCTTTGGAGTTACATATGTTACAAGGATAACGGAGGACTAAAGAATGAAATAAGGGTAAAGAATAACAAATGCACCAACTTTCAAATGTTACATTTTGATCATTGCAACATTTATCAGAAAGTGAAGTGCATTATGCATATGGTCATTAAGTGACCATTCAATAATAGGGACAAATGCACAAATGCAATGCACTACAATGGTCATAACCTCAATTTGATATAGCGTTTAACATAATAATATGAAACAATTTAATAATAAATATATATTAAAATGCTCAAAAGACCAACAATCCCGACTCATTTTAATATTAGAAAAGAGAGCATATGAGTTGATGGAAGAATACTATGCATAATGAAGGTGTGCTTTGGATTAAACCTCCACTTAGTGAAACAATAACTTTTACTCCAGAGTCGTAGTGGTCTCAGACTTGAACTATGACTGCTTAAGGAAAATAAAATATCATTGTTCACACATAATAATCAAGGTGTTGACATGAGCTTTAAAGCCAACACGTTATGGCCATGTGCTATCCCGGTTTCGTGAGTGCATTTGAGATAAGCCAATTCTCATAGTAAGCGACCTACTTCTACACATCACATAGGTGAAATCTATCGAGAGAGATCCTGTAAGTTTAACACTCCACCCATACGGGCCACAGACATTCATTAAGAGTTTTATCAACTCAACCTTCACAAACTACAGGAAATAATGCACCCACATAATAGGGAGGGAATAAAAAGATAGTGCATTTTCAGAACAAGTCATCATATGATTAGTTTTTACCTTTGAACTTGGTTATAGGATCTCTAGTCCCCAGGTTGGGTTTTCTCATATAGGACGCAAGAATTTGTAGGCTTCAATCCCAATCCCCTCGATGTGCTCCAGACCTTTTCTCTTGTTAAGGCCTTCGTAAGAGGATCTGCAAGACTATGACAAGATTTGACATAATCAACATTAACGATACCATTTGTCAAATACGATCTTACATAACTATGTTTCCTCATTATAGGTCTGGATTTACCGTTGTACTTATGATTTTGAACTCTACCAATTGCGGCGGTGCTATCACAATGAATTAAAATAGGAGGAATTGGTTTTTCAAAATGAGGAATTTGAAACAACAAATATCTTAACCAATTCGCTTCCTCACTAGCTGAAGCTAAAGCAATTAGTTCAGCCTCCATGGTAAAGTTAACAATTATAGTTTGCTTTTTTGATCTCCAACAAACAGCACAACCACCTAAAGTAAAGACATAACCAATGCTAGAATAGGAATTACCTGACAAAGTGTTCCAATATGCATCACATAAGCTTTCAAGTACAGCTGAATATTTTTTACAGAACAAAACACAATTTTTTGTTCTAATTAAATATATCATAACTCTTGTTATAGTATGCCAATAATGTTCATTACTTGGCTTGCTTGTAAACCTGCCAAGTACTCCTACTTCATATGCAATATCAGGCCTACTGCAATTAGTCACATATCTCAACCTTTTGATTATACTAGCATATTCATTTTGATTTATTGCATCATTTTCACTTTCAACAGGAAATAAGTGAACACGTGAATCAAAAAGAGTAGCAACATGCTTGCAATCATGAAAGTTATGTTTTTTAAAAATTTTCTCAACATAATGTGACTGGTCATAGAAAATCCCCTCACCTGTTCTTGTATTTATTCCAAAAATAAAATTTGCCTTACGAAGATCTTTCATATCAAAATGGCTTCTAAGAACATTTTTAGCTTCATGAATAACATTTATGTTAGAGCCAAAGATTAACAAATCATCAACATATGGGCAAATGATCACATGTGAATTATTCCAAGACTTATGATATATGCACTTATCACACTTTTTTGTATTAAAACCATTTTCAATCATGCAGGAGTCGAAATTTTCATGCCATTGCTTTTTTGTTGAATCTCAAGCCATATAGGGATTTAGTAAGTTTACATACTTTGCTTTCTTTGCCTGCTTTAACAAAACACTCGGGTTGGTCCATAAAAAATTCTTCATTTAGGTCTCCATTTAGAACAACAGTTTTTACATCCATTTGATGAGAAAATAAAAAATTGCAGCCATAGCAACTAAAATTCTAATGGATGTAATTCTTGTTACCGGAGAAAAAGTATCAAAAAATTCTAGGCCTTCTAGTTGTTTAAAATCTTTTGCATCTTGTCTAGCCTTATATTTATCAATAGATCCATCAGGTTTCAACTTTTTCTGTAAGACCCATTTACAACTAATTGTTTTACAATCCAGTGGTAAATCAACTAACTTCCATGTTTTATTAGAAATTAGAGATTCTATTTCATCATTTACAGCCTCGTTTAAAAACATAAAATCATGTGAAGATAATGCTTCTTTCAAAGTTAGAGGGTCATCTTCAGCATTAAACACATAAAAATATGTACCAAAAATTTTTTCTACTCTAGCACTTTTACTTCTTCTTAAGTCAAAATCATTAACTTCTGTATTTTTCAATGTAGAAGTAGAAGAACTAGGTAGTGACAAAATATTTTGTTCAATTCTTTGACCCCTACTATTTTTAGTATCAAAAGTAAATTTATTTTCATGAAAAATAGCATCACCTGATCTATCACAATATTATCTTAAAGATTAAAAAATCTATAGGTTGTACTATTTGAAGCATAACCAACAAAAGCACAAGTAGTAACTTTATTACCCAACTTTATAATCTTGGGATCCATTAGCCTCATAAAGGCTAGACAATCTCAATCTCTTAGATATCCCAAACTTTGATTGTAACTTTTCCACAATTCAAAAGGTGTCAGTTTTGACTTTTTTTGAGGCACATGATTCAACACATAACAAGCAAAGCATGGCATTAGTCAACTTAACCAAAGTTCTATTTTTCGTTTCTGCTACTCCATTAGATGAAGGAGAGTAAGGAGGAGTAGTTTCATAAATTATTCCCAATGATTTAACAGAAGAATTAAACTCATTTGATTCATATTCACGACCTCTATCACTTCTATTTTTTTTAATTTTTCTTCCAAACTGATTTTCAACTTCATGGAGATAAGTTTTAAAATTTTCAAAAGCATCACTTTTATTTCTCATCAAGTAAACATATGTAAACTTAGAAAAATCATTAATGAAAGTTATAAAATATCTATTACCTCCACGAGTTAGAATTCCACCAAGTTCACAAATATCAGTATGAACTAATTCTAACAAATCAGTTTTTCTTTCAACTTGAAAAAGAGGCCTTTTAGTGATCTTGGCTTTACTACAAGCCTCACACTTTTCAAAATTCTTTGTAACCATTGAAATTAATCCTATACTACTCATGATTCCAACATAACGATTATTAATATGACACAAACGAGCATGCCAAAAATTAGTAGAAGAAAGCATATAAACATAAGTAGAAGTTTTATTCATTTCAACATTCAACTTACAAATTCCATCACATGCATACCCCTTCCCCACAAAAATACCTTTCTTCACTATTACATATTGATCAGTTCAATAATCTTTTTAAAGCCTACTTTATTAAGAAGAAAACTAGACATCAATTTTTTTCTCATAGAAAGGGTATAAAGTACATCTTTCAATGTTAATATCCTTCACAAAGTAAAACACAATTAACATCTCCCTTTCCAAGCATTTGAATAGTGTGTGAATCACAAAGTATGATGATTTTGGGCTCCTCAAAATGAGTATATTTTTTAAACCAGTCTTTATCATAAAAGACATGACGGTTTGCACCAGAATCAGTCCATTATCCATCAACATTCTCAGCCATGTTTATTTCGGTAATCACCGCCACAAAAGGTTCTTCGATAACGTTTGCCTGGGGGTTAGGACCACGTTTCCGAAATCTGCAAAATCAAGCAATATGCCCACTCATGCCACAAATAAAGCATGGTCCCTTTTTTTGAACTTGTTGATTTTGTGCTTGGTGATTTTCACCATTATTTTCATGGGAGGTCTACCATTATTTTCTTGAATTTTTTCTTCTCAGGTTTTAAAGAAGTCTTTTTGTGACTTTCAGTAGTAGCAATATTTGAAGTAATTAAATTTACCTTCTATCTGATGTTGTCTCTTCTGTTTGTAAAAGTGCATCTTGGCCCCTGCTTCTTCTTCCATGCGGATTCTCATTATCAAAGTTTCAAGAGAGGTTTCCTTTTGTTTGTGGCGCATAGTTTTTTGAAATTCCTTCCAAGAAGGTGGAAGTTTATCCACTATGCCACAAACAATAAGGTTATCTCCAATTTTAACCTCTTCGGACCTAAACTCTCCAACAATCATGATGAAGTCTTGAGCTTGATCTACCACAGATTTGTTGTCCACCATTTGAAAACGAAAAAAATCTATTAGCTGAATATTTTTTCGCCCCAACCTCTTCGGTATCATACTTACTCTGCAATGCCTTCATAATTTTCATTGAACTAAAGTAAGTTCTATCATGATAATCATAAAAAATATCAGATAGACAATTAAGAAGATAATACCGACACTTATATGAATCACCATCGTACTTTTTCATTTTCTATAGATGAGAAATAGTTTCATCATCATTCATAGTGGTGATGACTTCTTTATTTGGATTCTTCTCGGTTGTTACATAAGAAACATTGAGAAGACTTAAGTAGAAAAGTACTTTACCCTTCCATCTCTTGAAATAATTACCATTGAACCAAAATGGCTTGTTAAGATCTCCCATCTTGACATCCGCGGTTTTTTTAATTGTAGCAATCTTGAATCTCGTTAAAATAGTTAGTGAAAAAACTTACTAGATAACAAAAAAAAATACAAGATTGCAATTGAAAATAAAAAAATGAAGAAAATAAATCTCTTTAAGGCTAAAGCGCGAATATCTCGCTCTCTTTAAGGAAATTCAAGCCCACTACAACAAATGTTTTTACTGGTCCAGGAGTAGTCCTCTTTGACTTGTCCCCTCCAGGAAACAACAACCTTCACAAATTATAACTCAACAACTCTGGACAAGAGTTGAGTCCAAAGCTCCACAAAAAAGAACACCTCCCTTCAACTAATAAGAACCCTCTTTTAGACTAACACTTTCACTCTATGTTTTTTCTCTTGTGTATTGTGCGTACCAAATCAAATGAAGACCACCACTATTTATACTACAAGAAGTCTTTCCAGCAATGAGTAGGAAGATAATGGTGTAGTAAATGATAAAGATAATGATTTTTGGAGTTACATATGTTACAAGGATAACGGAGGACTAAAGAATGAAATAAGGGTAAAGAATAACAAATGCACCAACTTTCAAATGTTACATTTTGACCATTGCAACATTTATCAGAAAGTAAAGTGAATTATGCATATGGTCATTAAGTGACCATTCAGTAGTAGGGACAAATGCACAAATGCACAAATGCAATGCACTACAACGGTCATAACCTCAATTTCATATAGCCTTTAACATAATAATATCAAACAATTTAATAATAAATATATATTAAAATGCTCAAAAGACCAACAAATACAAAATAAGAAAACATGTTTTACTTGTTATTCTTTTTTAGTTGTCTTAGCTAAAATAAAAATTAACTATTTATAGAGATAAAATATTTGAGAGCTCAAAATATTTGCACAAAATGACATTCACTGACTAGTGATTAAAATAAAGGCTATTGACTTAATTACCAAATATTCCTTTGAAATATGTGCACAATCAATTTGATAAATGATCTAAAGGCAATTAATTCATTGTCATATTAAACCAAATAATTGTTTCAAATATTCTTAATAAATAAAATACCATAAAGGCTAATATAATATGGTGTAATAATGTATAATTAATTCTTTTGATCAACTTTAATTTAATAGTGTATATAAAGAATCCCCCGTAGTATAAGAAGGATATTTTATTAATACTCCCCCGTAGGGAATACAAATTGAGAGCTGATCCTTGCACAAAATGACATTCAATGAGTAGTTATTAAAATAAAGGTTATTAATCCAATTATCAAATATTCCTTCAAATTTGTTTACAATCAATTTGATAAATGTAAGAAATACAATCAATTCACTGTCATATTAAACGAAATAACTGATTGAGAAGTTCTTAATAGAATACTATTAAGTCTTATATAAATATAATATGGGACAACAATATAGAATTAATTCTTTTGACCAACTTTTATAATTGATATAAAGAATATCAAAGATTAGTCTTATACTTTTTAATATAATAAAGATATTTTATCTTTATTTCTCATATATCTTAAAGGAATATTAATGAATATTATATAAAAAATATAAGTATAGTTTATTTTCAAAAGAATAAAATGTGTAGAGTCTGGTTTCTCGATTGTCAATCATACCTTGAAAAAATAAGACTAAACAAATTAAACAAATGGTGAAGTGTAGAACGGCGATGAACAAAAAATTCTTTTGTAAGCTCTGAGTTTTATTCTATCTGATTATACTTGCACAATCTTTGACGGTATTACGGTTTTACATGAAGAGATCATGTGAGTCTCCCGGTATTCATGAGTGCTTTATAAAAGTATCACAATTTTATAGAAGTGGCCCAAATTCACACTCACATAGGTCCATCCATCAAGTGTATTATGCAGGTCGACACCACTTTTAAAGGATATGATAATGGATTAAGAGTTGAAAATTCAATCTCACTTTCATTGCACACTTTCACTAAATGCTAACATAATAGATCATAGATTAAAGGATATTGAACAAAATATATTTAGTAAAAATACTTTTTGTTATTCATGATCTACAAAGGACGGATTTAACATATGTTCAACACTCTGTATTCACCAAGGCATTATCAATTTAACCTTTGACAAGACGAGGTATAAAATTGGAATGCATCATCTTAGGAATGTTAGTGATGTTTAACTTAGGAGGAGTATTGATATGCACTGGAATATTTTTTCCTTAACCAAGGTTTTCTTCTACTAGTTTTCATGGTAAGTTATTTAATGAGGCAACTATTAATGGTATTATACAATGTGTGTACTCCTTTTTTCTTCACTTAGATATTTTTTTCATTGGATTTTCTTAATAAGGTTTTAACGAAGCACACAATCTATTATGACATGAACATCCAAGAGGAAGTGTTGTAAAACTATGTGGATGACTATGTTACCATTCATTGGACCTAACTATTATATGCATGTAATGAGACCAACACACTACATGATATTTGTATGGCCAAGTAACTTGAATTCATGAGGCTTATAAATAGCCTATTAGTTACTAATCCTAAATATGTGAAATAACATAAAACATTAAAGGGAAAGTCAATTACTAGTAACTGCTACTCTTTCTTCTTATCATTTTACTACACATGCTTTATTTTATAATAATTTGTTCTATTACATTATATTTGTAGACAAAAAGACGTGATCAAATGAAATGACTATTCCAATATGTAGTTTTGAGATGTCGTGGATCTTGTCCCGACATCCTTCTTTAATAATTCCTGTTTCATAGATAGAATAAGTCGATGAGTCTCTCAATTCTTTCTTACCTTTAAAAATGTTATGCAAAATATTATAATTATTGCAATGAGTACTTTCAAATACTTGTGTTGAGTTTTATTTTCAGACCAAATTCTTTTTAAAGCCTATTTTTGCTTGAGTGAGTCTTCGCTAACTAGTCACTTAGGCCAAGGGTTCGTTTGGGATCGGAGAAGGTTCTCAAGTGTCGTCCATCAAGGGTGTAAGCTCGAAGCGTGACACCCCCCCTATAATTTTTAATGTTTGATTTTTTAAAAAAATTCAATTTTAAATTTTTATTTAGTAACCACACCCGACCCTATATCTCATACCCTGACCCCTTATCATACCTCCCTCCCCTCCCCCCTCCCCCCTCCCCCCCCCCCAAAAGAAAAAGAAAAAAAATATGGTATGTTTTTGAAAAATATTATCATATTTTAAAATTTTAAATTTTTACTCACCCTATGTAACACCCTGGGCGAGACTGACACTCGAGAACCATTGCTAGCCCCAAGAGAGCCCTTGACGTAGCTTATTTACTCAGCGAAAGGCATAGACATAAGAAACATAACTCATGCAATAACTTAAGGTATAATAACTTAGCCAAAATAGCAACTCAAGTCTTAAATGTATAGAATTTAAATGAATAAGACTAAAGAACTATAAATATATGTCTATGAAGCATCTAAAAAAAGAGGGGTGTCTGGGAAAAACTCTCTATCATACTTATAAATTAAAACTAGAAATCAATGTTAAAGGGATCCCTCTCGAGAGCAATAAGGCTCACCAAATTACTCAGAGTGCTTAACCTGACCAACAAAGCTCTAGATGTTGATCCTGATTATTTGTATCTGCATCATAAGGCGATGTAGGCTAACTAGTATCACTATATTAAATGTATGAGTATGTGAGCTGAAGTGTTAAACATAACATAGGCTTGAAAAAATGAAACAAACACTTACCTTGGCTTTAGTCAACTCATTGATAACCCAACTCATTATAAAACAATAAAAAAAGTGCAATATATAAAATGTTCTTAAACAATATAGTTCGTTGAAGAAAATGCGATAACAAACTCAACTTTACTCATATAGTAAAGTAATATACTTTCTGTGGGAGTTTCTCTTACCGACAACCACCGCAATGAGACTAAGTAGGGATATAACGACTTGCCCACACTACCAATACTGTCTCATACTTTGCCTTTATATATATAAGAAGCCTTAAAAAAGTGGATCCACTAGTTTATGTTAAAAAACACTTAAGAACTCATCTAAAAATTCCGGTCCTTTAATATCCATGATGACTACATTATTTATAGAAACTTGAGTTAATGTGAACGCGCATCCTCATATTGGTTCTCAATGATACTCCAAAAAATATACTTAATCATATGTTTGAAAACTTCTTTCTTTAAAAGTTGAGATAATTACTCAAAAGGTAGCTTAACAGCTCTTTTGAAATAAATATTCCCTTTATTTCCTGAGATGTGAAAATATATTAAACTCTTAGAGACTCTCACGATCAAGGAGCACCCCTAGAAGTAACATGGTGTACTTGACCTCTCGGAGGTCTTATACAAGCACATAGTAATTTTTAATTGCATTGTCATAGGAAATCTAGCGGAAATATTTAAAAACTTTAATAGCACATCATATGCTAGAATCATCACTTCAAATATATAAAATATCATAATGCATAGTTACACTCTAAGTCTTCTTTGTCAAAATAGACTCAAAATCAATGGAGTAAAATAGGGACACAACCCTTAACAACATAAAATAATAATCTGTGTATACATAAAATTGAATAATAACTTGATATAGGAAATCCTTGAAACATAAGGATCCCTTTCTGGAGCTTCAGAAACATGTATCAAGCCCTTAAACTTAAGAGTCATTCTCTAGTCATCCATCACCTACACTTTTTCTAAAAATATGAACAAGAATGGTGTTAGTACAAGAATGCACTAAGTATGGAAACCATGCAAAAACATGTATTTAAAGAAGAGATTTTTTTAGAAACCATGCATGATGTCTTTATGTAAAACTTCATCAACATTGACACAATAACCACAACATAGCTCACATAGTTCATATAGGCATAGAAACTATTCATGAAAACACCCAAAGCCACATATTACATTTAAGGCCCACCAATCCATTTCATAACATTATCTTCTTTTACCCTAACTTCTTTACCCCAAGTAACCCTTTAGTAACACTTCGTACAATGCATGAATAGTGTCTCATTCCACCTTCCACACTCAGGATTCACCTTAAGGTCACTAAGGTGGACATACATAAAACCTTCATTTAACTCAAACATATAATTTCATATAAGCCTAGCATATCATGAAACACATACTTCACATATGAACCAATATACTTCATGAACCACATATATAAGACTCATTTCAAGACAACATACATGTCAAGACTACAGATACAATTAAAATGAGGTACTAGTCAACAATAGAATATTTGAAATTTATTTCATTAAGACATCACAAGACTTTACTTATAATCCCAATCTAAGCGTACTAGTGCAATGTACATGTGAAGCCCCATAACTACACATATACTAATTAAACTCACAATGACCGCAAGTATCAGCATTTACTTCATACATCAACATGACAACTTTAGTCGACTACATGCATATCAAGTAAGACCTTCATCATATAAGCACAAGAGGACTAAAATCATGCATATTATCATACAAGTAGGTCAATGTCATCGTGTCATGCATAAGAGACACTTATACATATGCATACACATATAGGACTCCTCATAGAACTCCTTTCAAGAGCTACTTGTGCAATGTATAGGCAAAGTCCCATACCCTCACCTACACTAAGAAACTTCCCTTAGGTTATCCTAGTAAGGATTCCATTCCATACTTTTCTTCCATTGTCCATTTTTTAGGGAAACATTAGACTTAACCGACATTAAGTCCATGTGAGATAAACCTGCAACCTGGTGTCATGGAACCCCAAACAGAATGGAGGTGCTCTACTTGCAAAGGTAGAACGTTAACATCATGCTAGCATCTAGGTAGATCCCCTTGCTAGGTCCTGTGGGGGAAATATAGTTAAGGAACTAGCACA
Organism: Solanum peruvianum; assembly: GCA_027705065.1. NCBI lineage: Eukaryota > Viridiplantae > Streptophyta > Magnoliopsida > Solanales > Solanaceae > Solanum > Solanum peruvianum. The sequence goes on from JAKWJD010001755.1 coordinate 63,445,774, forward strand.
TGTAGACTGAAACCCTGTTTATGCCATTTGGCATTGTAGTTTCCACCTCATGAGGAGATTTTGTGAAGATTTCTTCCTCTTTGGGAAGGTTCACCCTTATTTGTCAAGTTCACTCGGTGCTAAGCTAAGTTCCCTTTTTGAAAAGCCTTTTTTAACATTACTTTCATAAAAATAGGCTTTAGTAGATTAATTTCTCATATGCATAGCTCATAGGTTATTGATGAGAATGTCCTTTCATCAACCTAACTCATGTGAGAATATCCTTTCACATGGACATAACATAGTCTAGTTTGAGTACAATTGAGAACTCCTTTCAAATAACCCTACTTTACTAGATTATCATAACATCCTTCATTCATGAATTCATGTGTGTGTATGTGTACATATACAAGCAAACCTTTCACATCTACACATTTAGACACTACAAATATTCATACATCATCATATCATATACTTGATATTATAACATATACTTTCATGTTCATAGATTAATAATGCATTCATATTCTTGTACATAAGGAAATCACCATACGAACTATCCTATCAAGGTACATATATGCAATGTATAGGTAAAACGCCATAACCTTACCTATACTGGTACACCTATCAAGTCATCCTAGTTAAGATATATTTTTCATACTTTTATGAGCATATTATACTTTACATGCAGAGTAGTAAACAATAGTGCCTTTGAGAAATATCATTTAATTAGTAACCATGAATCTATCCTACTCATAAATATGCATGCGGTGTGAGTGTGTGTATTTTGGTCAACATGATGATCACATAATGGCAATCAACATAGTATTGAGGAATCAACCCTCTAAAGATAATAATACACATTCATCTCCCTCAAGTCATAGACAACTTCACATATAAGGTACTTCGGACTATATACCACACAACATATTATAGCATAGGAGGCAAGATATTTTCATCATTTGAATCTACGAATCCTAATCATGCTTAAGACCACACATTCATATAGGCGTACATAGGTAGGGGGTCATTCATAAATATAACTTCATCAATGATAAATATATATACCATGCCTAACCCTTACAATCTCATTCAATTGTCATAACATCATCAATGCACCCTAGATCATGAAATAGAAAGGAATATTACCCATATAAATTCACATGTATGGTGATCATAACCACACTTCACAACACTAATTTGTCAAGGACATGATCACATCATATATAGAATGAAAAGAAAGTAAACACCACCACCATAAGTTGACTATACCACACAATATACAATACAATATCAATTCCATAAAAAGTAGAGGATTCTATGTCAGTATAGCAATTCTCCAAGCTTTGATCATCATTGATCAATTGCCAATAACTCATCATCAATTCATATGGAAAACAACAGTAATAGGAAAGATAACATAATCGAATGATAATTCAACCAACATAAATAAGGATTACAATACCCATAGTTTAGCTAAAATGAGAATTTTGGAGGATCATGGTTTCTTCGCGAAATTGGATTGAAATAAATCTCAAAAATAGTAGACATTCATCAATTTATCATGAGAATGCTTTTGAAATTAATTTGACAACGAACCCATGTCTAAATTGAAAGATAAACAACTTGATCATAGAATCTTCTTTGAAAACCTTTGAAGGAACTCCTTAGATAAAAGATTAACTAAGGATCAAGGATTACCATACCTCATTTCATGTGAATACCACGAACACTTTAAGAAGAAACCATGAAAATCTATCCCCTAGGCTTCTCTTGAGGTTCTTCTCCAGTGGAGGTTTCTAGAGAGAGTTTGAATTGGGAAGGAAAGTTAAATTTGAAGAATGAAGTCTAATTGGGGTTTAATATTTTAAACCAACTTAAAATACCTAAAAATAGATAAAAATGACTTCCTAGATTATATTTGGAACGTGGGGTTTATTTCCCATTCACCCCTTAAGTTGACAGCATGCAGCTTGCAGAATGCAGTTCAAAATGGCGTGCACACTGGCGGACCGTCGTTAGAACGACGATGCCGTACTCCATGTCCGTCGTTTGCGAATGAGACCTAAATTTTTGGGTCTGAGCTCACACTTCTATGTGTGGAGAAAACACTCGAAATCGACGGGGCGTAGACTTGAGTACAGGGCATCATTTTCTAGCCATTGTTTGGACACTGCCAAGGCAGTGTACTGCCTGGTTTTTGGTCCTTCTCAAAGACCCTTTGGGTGATCCTTAAGGAGTCGTGACAGAACGTTTTTAACCTAAATACACTCATACACATTAAAATTCCTTAAATATCATTTTAGGCACCAAACAGTACATAAAACATTCAAAGGCACACTAGAACACACTAGCATGTCTAAAGACAACCTTTTGAACGTTTTGGTCATTTTTGAACGTTTGACCTCCAAACCACTTCAAATCAACCATCCCATCGCTAAAACACTTCATTAACAAGTTAATAACCTTTTTAGGCACATGTGAGGCTCTAGACACCATAGTTCATTTTGAGGGTCCTTACAATATCCCCCACTTGGGAATATTCGCCCCCCAAAAGACATTTGGAACATTTAAATACTTTCAAGGACTCAATGACCCATATAGAAGCTCAAAACATCCAACACATCATCCCAAAATAGTAAATGCACCAAAATTACAAGGAACACCAACTTCATACCATTATGTACTTGATGCAACACAAGCAAGTGGAAGCTTCATTCACTCACTCCTTAAAGCATTAAATACATAGGAACTTGTCATGTTTAGAGGAGGAACATCCTTCTCCTATTCATGACATGGTATTTGCATATCATTTCCTTAAGATATCAATACGCAACAACCTTTTAATCACAAAGATTCATGCTCAACATCATCACATAAGAGGCAAATAAGCAACTCATACAAATTGCACATAAATTATGAGCAATGTAGATTAATAAAGATCCATATTATTTAGACATAATATCATTTACGCCAGATTTAACATCTTCATGTTGAGTTATGTTTAAGGAGGAATGTCCTTGTGATAAACATACTAACATGTCATCATAGATTTCATATAAAAGCAATGCACAAAGGTCAATTCATTTTAAGGAGAACATCTCCACTTCTAACCAAAACATGCTCATACTCCCTTCCTAATGAAGTCAAAATGGTAAATCACACAACATACATCACAACAATAGGAAGTTATTTCACATAATTTCAATTTATAGCATGATACTAGCTTTCATGATCATGCATCAATTAGGGAAATTGTTATCATTCATAGGCACACACAAACACATTGGCTAGACATGCCATCACTTCTCACGAGTGACCCTATATTAACACTTCCCAAAGTCACACATTTCTAAGACTCTCATTTTTTTCTCATCTAAGAGAGACTCAATTTCTCATTGATGGCCTAAAACACCACACATCATCAGTGACATCAAGCATGCTCCTTTCATCATCTCATGAAGTTTAATTCACATTTAACATATTAGGATGCACAACAACATGATAAACATGCAAATTGATCAAAAATCCATTTTATGCAATAATAACCTTTCATAACATTCATAACATAGGGACATTTAAGACATACATAACATATGGAGAACATGCAACTCATACTTATATGCAAGACTCCCGTCATGAACAAGCTATTAGAAAATCTTTGTGTTCAACCTTGAGTAAGAATAGAAGGAAAAGATAGGTACATCAAAAACCATACTACTCACATCATCATACCCCACTTAGGGTGAACCCACTTAAGAGCAACTTATCTCTACCTTAGGAGAACCTTAGCTTACCAACCTTAATAACTAAACACATCATCCCTCTCTTGGGATCCAAGATTATGCACACCCTTCATTATCATAACCTCAAGGTGATTCTCAACATACACAAGTTCATGGGAACTCAAATAGGGCAATTTAAGGCACTTCAAATATTACCATCTAGGCACATTATCCCCCACTTGGGGTAAGCCTAATCACATCAGACCCTTAAACACCAACGCCTACGCGAGTCAAGACCAATTCTACATACTCTTCACAAAAGAATGTTCTACATCATTGAGGGTTTCCACTCCTACTCTAATATCAAGGAGCCAACTAACTCAATCATCAAGAGATACTACTTCAAGCATCATCATTCCTCTAAGCCTAACTGCTAAGCGAAACCTATCATAATCAAGCTAGGTTATACTACCTTACCATATGAGGCCTTAACTACATCATGAATACCAAGGGCAACTCCATCATTGCATCAAAGCATAAAACACATTGGGAATCTTAAGGTCCACTACCATCATTTTATAGAGATTTTAGGGTAACCCTCCTCTCTAGGTCAAACCTTAGGGGAATCAATAGAGGAAACTTGTCCATAAAGGACTCTTTCATTTCTTTCAACACTAATCAAGGAAACTTCTAGGTCATTTCAACTCACATCATCACCCTTGAAGGAAACTTCCAACCAACCATGCCTAGGTACAATCAAAGCACCTTCTTTAGATGACCATACTTTGAATTATCTTAAACGACACCTAACTACTTTAGAGTAGGTCAACATCAATTCCTTTACTATCCTTATGAACTAAGGGGTACAAACATCCTTCTAAGTCAATCTTATGGCAAAGTATAATTTTTACCTATGTAACAAAAACCCTTTCTTACATTTTTCCCCACTCTTAGAATAGGTTCATAAGGGAACTAATCAACTAGTCATAAGGGTTCTCTCAATTACTAGCATACTCCATAATCACCTCACAAGGTAAGCACACTACCTTCACTCCTTAGGATCAAGCCTATATAAAATACTCCAATCAACACAAGGGCAAGTATGAACTATTACACATATATAAAGGCAACATGCATCTTCCTCACTATTTACCACATTTGTCCAAACCACTTCAAGCCTAAACCATAACATTACACTATCATCATACAAAACCGTACAAAGACCTATCATTCCGAAGGGAACTCCGTTCAACTATAACAACTCTTAACAAGCTATATACATATCATGGCATAAATTCTCAACATAATTGCTCATTTCTCATAATTCAAATATACAACCATAAGTGGAATCACATCAACATATATTTAAATTCACCTTCACATATACTCATCAAGTCACAAAACCAAAGTAAGCATTAAATTTCACCTTTTCTCCCTCAAGCATTGAGATTTCATCTTATCTAAGAAATCACATCTAAGAGACCACCGGACAAGGAAATATAAGAGAGAATAATCGTATAGACTTAAGTTCTATGGAACAACACAAGAGAAGTGAAAAAAGTGAAACTCTATTGTGTTAATAGTTTATTGCTCATAGATATGTCCCGACTCACCACTGATGAACAAGATTCTACTAGACAGGAACTCCAGAACCCGCCAATGCTCTTGGAACCCCGGTCGGAACTCCCTTTGCTTTGACTTTGGATCGAGTCAATCAATGAGAACCATGTGGCAATATGAGACTTTTGAGTCTAAAATCATTTTTATAAACTCATTCTCTTATACAACATTTTTCAAAATTGGGAAGCATCCCCTAGAAGTATCCTGACGTACTTGACCTCTCGGAGGTCTTATACAAGCCCATAATCATCATTCATCACATTGTCATAGGAAATTTAACAGAAAATTTAAAACTTTTCATAGCACACCATATGCTAGAATCATCTCTTCATATATATAAAATATGATAATACATAGTTAGACTCTAAGTCTCCTTTGCCATCTTAGACTCATCATCAGTAGAGTAAAATAGGGTCACGACCCTTAACAACATAAAATTATAATCTAGCTATTACATAAACTTGAATAATTACTTGAGATAGGAAATCTTTTAATCATAAGGATCCCTTTCTTCATCTTGGGAAACATGTATCAAGCCCTTCACCTTAAGAGACATCCACTAGTCATCCATCATCTACACTTTGTGTAAAAAATGAAGAAGAATGGTGTTAGTACAAGAATGCACCAAGTATAGCAACCATGCAAATCAATCATTTGAAGAAGACATATAGTTAGAAACCATGCATGATGTCTTTATGTGAAACTTCTTGAATGATGACACAATAACGACAACATAGCTCACATACTTATTATAGGCATAGACACTATTCATGATAACACTCAAAGCCACACATATTACATTTAAGGCCCACCAATCCTTTTAATAACATTATCTTCTTTTACCCTAACTTCTTTACCCCAAAAGAACGCTTTAGTAACACTTGGTGAAATGCATGAATAGTGTCCCATTCCACTATCCATACTCAAGCATCAACTTAAGGTCACTAAGGTGGACATTCATGCAACCTTACATTAACTCAAACCCTTTCATATAAGCTTAGCATATCATGAAACACATACTTCACATATGAACCAACATACTTCATGAATCACATATATAATACTCATTCCAAAACAACATACAAGTCAGGACTACAAATACCATCAAATAAGTTACTAGTCAACAATAGCATATTTGAACTTTATTTCATTAAGACATCACAAGACCTTACTCATAATGCCAATCTAAGACTACTAGTGCATTATACATGTGAAGCCCATAACTTCTCACATACTATATAAAATAAAAAAGATACCACAAGCAAAACGATTTACTTCATACATCAACATGACAACATTAATCAACTACATGCATTTATTTAGAATAGTCCACCATATTTTTTGGTCATCCAGAATATCGAGTTTATTTTTTCAAAAAAATTACACAAACGTCCGTTAAGACCTTATCTATGGATCCAGTTGGTCACAACGGTCAAAATGGACCTTTTTCAAGGTCAAATGATCCCTAGAGAAGGTAAATCCTCTATTTTGCCAATTTAGGTATACAATAGTCCACCATTATTTTTGGTCATCCGAAATTCCGACTATATTTTTGCAAAAAATTTACAGGACATCTGTTAAGACCTTAACTATAAGGTTATTTGGTCACCAATGCCAAAATAGATCATTTTTAAGGTCAAACAAGCCCACAGCAGGTAAACCCCCAATTTTGCCAATTTTTGTGTGCTATAGTCCATTCTTTTGGTTATCAAAAATTCCGAGTTCATTTTTTCTAAAAAAGTACATGGATGTATATGGAGTTAGTTAGTCTCCACTACCAAAAAGACCCACTTTCAAGGTCAAACAAGCCCCAACGCACATAAAATTTTATTTTGTCGATTTTCATGTGCTATAGTCCACCATCTTTTTTGGTCAATCAAAAATTCATAGTTCATTATTAAAAATATTACATGCACGTTCGATAATACCTTATCTAGGAGTCGTTGGTCACCACGGCCAAAACAACCCATTTTTAAGGTCAAACATGCCTAAAAGCAAGTAAACCCCCCATTTTTATGATTTTCGTATGCTAAAAGCAAGTTAACCCCCTATTTTTGGTCACGCGGAAATCCAAGTTAATATTTGCTAAACATTAACACGGCCGTACTTTAAGACCTTATCTATAGAGATGGTTGGTAACTAAAGAAAAAAATGACTCATTTTAAAGATCAAACAAGACCCAAAGCAGGTAAACCTCCCCCTCCCATTTTGCCGATTTCGTATGCTATAGGTCACTATCTTTTTTGGTCATTAGAAATTCTAAGTTCATTACTAATAAACAATTACACGGATGTTTGAAAAGACCTTATCTATGGAGTCGATCGGTCATAACGGCTAATACAAGCCATTTTCAAGGTTAAACATGCATAATAACACGTAAACCCACAATTTTTATAATTTTCGTATGCTACTGTACACTATCTTTTTTATTCATGCAGAATTTTGAGTTAATTTTTGCTAAAAATTTATACAGACGTATGATAAGACCTTATCTATGGAGCAGATCGGTCACCACCAAAAAATTGACCCATTTTAAAGGTCAAATGAGCACCAATGTAGGTAACCCCCCCCCCAATTTTGTCAATTTTCGTGTGCTATATTCCACTATCTTTTTTGGTCATCCAGAATTCGTAGATAATTTTTGCCAAAAATATACATGGACTCCCGTTAGACCTTATCTATGAATACGGTTGGTCACCAAAACTAAATGACCCATTTTCAAGGTGAAACGACCCCGAGAGTAGGTAAAACCCCCTCATTTTGCTAATTTTTGTGTAGTCCAACATCTTTTTTGGTCATTCTAAATTCTAAGTTCATTTTTGTCAAAAAATTACACGGACGTCTATAAATTCTTCTTTGTGTAGTCGTCTGGTCAACACGACTACACCATTCCATTTTCAAGGTCAAATGAGCCCCAGAGCACGTAAACTCTCATTTTTTCGATTTTCATTTGCTAAAGTCCACCATTTTTTTTGGTCATCCGAAAGTTTGAGATCATTTTTGCTGAAAATTTACATGGACATTTACTAAGACTTTATCTATGGAGTCGGTTTACCACCACAGCCAAAACGGACAATTTATAAGGTTAACGCCAAGCCCATGAGCAGGTAAACCTTCTATTCTAACGATTTTTGTGTGTTATAGTGTACATTATTTTTTTGGTCATCGAAATTCCGAGTTTATTTTTGTCAAAATTTACTGTGAAGTCCCTAAAGACTTTATATATGGAGCATCTAGGTCACCACTCCAAAACGACCCATTTTAAAGGTTAAACGATCCCTAGAGCAAGTAAACCCCTATTTTTTTCGAATTTCGTGTGCAATAGTACACCATCTATTTATGTAATCCAGAATTCCAAGTTTATTTTTTCAAAAAATTTACACAGATTTCTGTTAAAAGCTTATTTATTAAGCCGGTTTGTCTCCACAACAAAAACTGCCCATTTTAAAGGTCAAACTAGCTCATATCAGGTAAAACCCCATGTTGCTAATTTTTGTGTGCTATAGTACACCATATATTATGGTCAACATAAATACTGACTACATTTTTGAAAAATTGCACATATGTCCGTTAAGATAAATATCTATGGAACCGGTTAGTCAACACTTACAAAACGACACATTTTCAAGGTCAAACAAGCCCCAGAGCAGGTAAACCCCCAATTTTGCCAATTTTTATGTGTTATAGTCCAACATTTTGTGTTGGTCATCTGGAATTATGATTTCATTTTTTCCAAAAATTTACATGGGCATCCTTTAAGACCTTATATAGTAGATTCGTTTGGTCTCCATGGCAAAATTGTCCCACTTTCTATGTCAAATGAGCTCAGAGTAGATAAACTCCTATTTTGCAAATTTTCATGTGCTATACTGGTCCACCATCTTTTTTGGTCATTCGTATTTTGAGTTCAATATGCAAAAAATTTACACTGACGTTTGTTAATACCTTATATATGGAGTCGGTTGGTCACAAAGGCTAAAAAATCCCATTATAAAAGTGAAACGAGTCTGAAGTACGTAAATCCCCTGTTTTTCTATTTTACGTATGCTATAGTCCACTATCTTTTTTAGTCATTGGAATTCTGAGTTAATTTTTGCTAAACATTTACATGGACATAATTTAAGACCTTATATATGGAGTCGGTCGGTCACCACGGCTAAAAATGCATATTTTAAAGGTCAAACTACTTTAAAGTGGGTAAATCCCCCATTTTACCGATTTTCGAGTGCTATAGTTCACCATCTTTTTTGCCCATCAAGAATTCCGAGATCATTTTTGCCAAGAACTTTCAGAACGTTCATTAAGACTTTATCTATGGAGACCGTTGGTCACCATGTCCAAAATTACCCATTTTGAGGTCAAACGACCCAGAGCAGGTAAACCCCCTATTTAGTCGATTTTCACGTGCTGTTGTCCATCATGTTTTTTTGGACTTCAAGAATTCCGAGTTAATTTTTTACAAAAATTTACATGGATGTCTGTTAATTACTTATCTATAAAATTTGATTGTCATCACAGCCAAACCTTTCAATTTTCAAGGTCAAACGAAGCCTAAAGTAGGTCAACTCCCATTTTTTCGATTATCATATGCTCTTGTCCACTATCTTTTTTGGTTATCAAAAATTCTGAGTTCATTATTGCCATAAATTTACTTGGACATTATTAAAACCTTATTAATGGATTTTGTTGGTCACAATGGAAAAAATGGTCAGTTTTAAGGTCAAACGAGCCCCAAAGAGGTAAACCTCCATTTTCCAATTTTCCTATGCTATACTCCATCATCTTTTTTGGTCATTCGGCATTGTGAGTTAACTTTTGCTAAAAATTTATATGAACGTATGTTAAGACATTATATATGTACAATGTTGGTCACCATAGCCAAAATGTTCTATTTTAAAGTTCAAATGAGCCCTAGAGCCTGTATACCCCCTATTTTGCCGATTTTCGTTTGCTGTAGTCTACCATCATTTTTGGTCATTCAGAAGTTCGAGTTTATTTTTGCTACACTAATGCCTTTTTTGACAGTATCTATGGATTCGGTTGGTCACCAAGACCAAAACAAACCATTTTAAAGGTCAAACGAGCCTAGAGTAAGTAAACCCCCCATTTCAATTGCTGATTTTTGTGTCCTATAGGCCGCAAACTTTTTTGGTCATCAAGAATTCCAAGTTTATTTTTGCAAAAAATTTACATGGAATTCTTTTGTCACCACGGTCAAAAGACCTATTTTAAAAGTCTAACGAGCTTAGAGCAGGTAAACCGCCCATTTTTCCAATTTTCCTAAGCTATAGTCAACCATCTTTGTTGGTCATCCGAAATTCGAGTTTATTTTTGGGAAACGTTTTCACAAATGTTTGTTAAGACCTTTTCTATGGAGACGGTTCGTCACCACAGCCAAAATGGCTAATTTCCAAGGTCAAACGAGCCCAGAGCAGGTAAAGCCCCCATTTTATCGATTTTTGTGCTATAGTCCACGATGTTTTTTGGTCATCTAGAATTCCGAGTTCATTTTTTCTAAAAATTTACACGGACGTTTGTTAAAACCTTATCTATGGATTCGATTTGTCATCATGAATAAAATGGACCATTTTAATGGTTAAACGATGTACACAGCAGGTAAACTCCAAATTTTGTTGATTTTCATGTGCATACTCCACAATAATTTTTTGGTTATTCGGAATTCTGAGTTCACGTTTGCCAAGTTTTTTAGGAACGTCCGTTAAGACCTTATTTATTGAGACGATTGATCACCACATCCAAAAAGGCCCATTTTCAACGTCAAACGATCTCCACAATAGATAAACCCCAAATTTTGCCAATTTTTTGTGAGCTATTGTCCATCATATTTTTTGGTCATCAAAAATTCCGAGTTCATTTTTGTCAAAAATTTACATGGATGTCTTTTAAGTCCTTATCTATGGAGTTGTGTCACCACGACCAAACTATCACGACCCAGATTGTAGAATTCGGACCCCAATCGGCGTTGTTGACCTCCTAGAGGTCGCACACAAGCCTCTTCTTTCATTCATCATATTCATATGGCTAATTTTGGCAGAAAATTTAAAACTTTCTATAAGTATGAAGTTTACATAGACTTCATATAGTTAATACTTAATTACATCATATACTAAGCTCGATGTAAATGAACCAACCATCTATCATAAGAGTAAATTCCAAAGAATATATCATAAATACGTTTGCAAAAAATGGCCTTATTAGAAAAGGCTTCAAAATAAACTGTGAAGAATACGATAGGGACAATATCCACTAGCTATGTCCATATCTAACGCTAGTCTAAGTTGTAGCATCCTCGAAATCAAGAGGACCTACCAAATGGTCTGGAGAAACGCAGATATCCAAACCGCTGCAAGAGTCTTCAATCTACTCTCTTACCTGCACCTAAAAATAGTAAATTTGTGTAGGGTTAGTACACCACTTGTACTAAGTATGGGTGTATGCACACATAAACATAAGGGTATGCATGATGAAGGAAAGCTCTTCCTAAACAACATGCCATTTCTGGAAAGTGCAATCACTAGACTTTCTTAAATCGTTAGTTGTGAATTGTTGTATGAATATAATCTATTTTAATGCATTCAAAACACACAACTCATTTTATATATGATTACTAGCCATTAATGTCATCAACATTATTTTAGAACCACTCGGGCGAGGATTTGAGATTTTGATCCTCTTAGGCCGAGAGCTCCTCTTTGTACACTTAGATCATTTTTCTGTCTTTTTCTTCTTGTTGTTGTGTATTTCAATAATTCCTTTGGTCCAATGTTTTACTTACAAGTGAAATGATTTATTGTAGTCCCATACCCACAATGAATCAAATAAGTAGTTCGAAAGATTAGGGAAATGAGTTAACTATAATTTGGGGGCATGAATATATTTATAAGTCAATACTTATTGACTATACTCATTCTGTAGTTGATTGCATAATGTGCATAGTTATTTGGGGCATATCATTAGAACGTATGATCTTGCTTACTTTGGACATGAAGTCTTTATAAGCCAATCTATATTGGCTAAATACATAAGTTGATCATTTTGGATTTCTTGCGCTTATCATTAAAACTTATGATCTTGCTTACTTTTGGCATGACGTCTTTATAAGCAAATCTTTATTGGATAAATACATTAGTTGATCATTTTTGATAAGCATATTTGAATTCATTATTGGCTATGATCATTTTCATAATAAAAGAAGTCATTATAAGAAAATTTTATTTGTCTTTGAACATTTTAATGACATGAATATTCATTATTATATATTCCCTTTACTTATTGTAAACTTCATTGGACATGATTTCACTATTCTTATAGCAAGTAATTCATTACATCAAGTATTTCTTAATGCTTCGTATGCCAGTCTCTATTGGCTTTGCCACTTATTTTATCATTCTCATGTAAGGGAAGTTATGAAGTTTGGAGTTACTATTATGTTTCTATTCCCCTTTATTGACATCATAAAAGAAGTCATTATAATCCAATCTTATTTGGCCTTGCCCATTATTTGTTGAAACTTGATGAGTGTGGTATGGACAATTGACATTTTTAAGCTTTTCTTCATAGCTCACTTTGAACATACGTTCCATCATCATCCCTTCTTACATTCATAGAGACATCTTTAGGAATAAGATCATGCGAGCTAACAGGAAATCCAATGTCTTCCCCACACCAAAAAGAGGGGATTCACCGATCATAATAAATCTACATCGTGTGAGCTACTCATGAAATCCATTGTCAGTCGCACACCGAAAAGGGGTGATTCCCGGCTAAGGCGAATCCGTATCAAGTGTTCACTCGATACCAAAAGGAGTGGCTCACGGCTATACTGAACCAAGAACATGTTGTGAGCTTTAAACGACATAGATCATGTGAGCTAAACATGAAACCCGGTGTCTTCCCCACACCAAAAAGAGGTGGAATCACTGGTTAAAGTGAAATCGAACATACCTAGATCGCTTAGATGGAAACCACTGGCTAGATCCTATGTTGGCTAGACATGATTCGAAGACTAGGTACTTAAGGATACTACTTATCTACCTCTGTGGTAGCCTCGTCTCAAGACTTACACGTTCAAGCACATGCTCATGACTAGCCTATCGGTGTTGTGCTCACTTTCATTATCTTCTTTATCTTTTAGAGTTAACTCAAGCATTATGGAAGTTTACTTCTAGATTGAGATTTACTTACTCTCTTGATGATTTGTCATCCTTACTTTAAATTGATGAAATGTGAATTTTCCTTACATATCATCCTTAATTTACGTTGATAAAATGTGAATTATCCTTACATATCATCCTTAGGTGTTAATGAGACTAGTCTAAACATTCTAACACCTTCATTCGTGAGTATTCTTTTAACATAGTAGCTTAGGTGTAAGTAAGATTTGTCTCACATTCTTTAACAGCCCATTATGGTCACTTACTTAATTTACACCCCTATAGTTATGATATAACTCATGTTACTACTTTACTTTAGTGTAGTAGCTTCATTTCATCGTTTATGGACGATGAGTACTTCTTAAATAGTTACATATGTTCATTGTTCATTCTTTGACAGCATGTTGGGAGTTTTCCCAATGAATGGAATTCCCTTGGTTATGGATTCATTGAATTACTTTAGAAGTGCTTATAATATATTTGATACTCTTACTACACAAGATTGGCATATGATTAGTATTGGCTTCATTATTTGGGATATTAAACTACATAACCATTTTTGTTGGCATAAGCCAATTTAACGTATGTTCATATTTAAATTGAATATGTATGGAACATTAGCCAATGTTTAAATAATTTACATAAACTCATAACCATTTGCATGCATTCTTTTTTATAAAGTAGTTATAGCCAATTTGTTGGGATAAGATAGGCAATTCATTCAAGATATGATTTCATAGATGTCTTTTAAGCCAATCTTAGTCTATGGCTTTAGTGATAAAGTTTTTGAACCTCTTGGAAAGCATAATATTAACATTTGATGACTTTTAGAAACTTCATAACGTCACAATAACAGCAAGACAACATTCGTACAAACACATCAACACTTAAACAATTACAGATGTGACTAGCACATCATCAATTCTTAATTTACGTTATAACTATTTTACTTTGTAGATTAAAAGTTCATAGGTTCATTCTACATTCATTATTCAATAACATTACACACAGAATCAGCCAGCACCACATAACAACAACATGATCTCTAACCTATTGAACATTGAATAGAAAAGGATACTAGGGACAAGGGAGATCGACGAGAACAAGGGAACAATCCTATTTCTGAAGATCTTTGAATCTTTGGAAAGAAAGTTCTCGTGGAGAATGAATTCCAGGAGATAAAAGCATAACTTATGTAGAATTTGATCTATGAAGACCACCTTGTACGATACCTTGAAGAAAGCCTTGAAATAGCCTAAGAGAATCAATGGAATTTTCTGTTTTTCTTTCGTTGGCTTGTTTTCTGTTTTGTGTCGCCTTTTCTATGAGTTTGATCGTGATTTTTTAGGTTTAGAACTGATCTTGACTCATTCATTTAAGGATTAATAGGTTAATTAAATAAATAAATTAATTAATTACTACAAAGCCCCTCATATATTGACAAGGACTAGAAAAACACAATACTTAGTCAAATCTGAAATTTTTCCTAAGAATTTAGTTTTGACCCTTTAAATTAATTTATTAAATGTATAATTTGATTAATTAAGGGACCTAGGATAATTACTAAAGAAACCCTAAGTCATTGGAACCATAATTAACCCTTTTGGACCATCCTAGGTTAAGTACGATGATGTTTCTTGAGTTGTAATAGGTTAGTTTAAGAATTTCATTTTGAATCCTTTTATTTAATTAATTAAATAGATAATTTAATTATTTTAGTTACCTATGGTAAATATAATGTACGCTTAAGTTGTTATAACCATAACTAATCCTTTGGACCATCTTAGCTTAGGTACTAGGATGTTTCTTGAACTAGTTACTAGGTTTGTGTAAGGATTTCGTTTTGAACATTGAAATTAATTGATTAAATTGTTATTTTAATAAATTAGGTGACCTAGGTTAATTACTAAAGTATCCCTAAGTTATTGTGACATAATCAACCTTTTAGACAATCCTAGGTTAGGTACTAGGTTGTCTTTTACTTGCCCTAACCAAAATCTGGAAATTGCTTTGTGATTTCGGTTTTGTTCATTTAAATTAATTAATTAAGTTTATAAGTTAATTAATTAAGTAACCTAGGGTAATTACTAAAGTATCCGTAAGTTGCTAGGACGATAACCAACCTTTTCGACCATCCTATGTTAGGTACTAGGTTGTCTCTTTAACATGTTACTAGGTTAGTGTCACCTGGTTAAGTCTTAGGTTGTCGGATGCACTAATTAGTTTACTTCGTTTGTTCCTAGGTTAGTTTTATAGTTAGTGAAGTAGGTTAGGGTCTATAATTAGTTAGGAAGTTAGGCCCCACATGCAGTGGTCCCTTGTGCACGTTTTCCCCCTAACTACCCTAACCGAATTCAGTTAGGGTGGTCCCCTCTTTTTGGCTGCTTCTTCAAATGTCTTGCACATGTGCTTGCACATGGGTTGGTTGTACTTTCTTAATGAACTATTATTTATGGTTCATTTGGGAATGTTTGCTTATTGTTCCAAGGATCCTCACTATGTCCTTGGGCACTGCTTAATCTACATGATCATTTTAATTAATCATGTGTCATGGTATCTAGTCTTGACACTTGAATGCCTCGTACCTTTTTGTGAGTTGGACGAAATAATTTTTTTTAGCTTAGGGTCCTCATTGCAGGTACATTTCCTAAACAAACTTATTAATACTTAGAAAAATTGGCTAACACCCTTTAAGCCAATATTTTCTAATATGCCCAATATTTTTCTTATTTGGGCATTTTACCCCATAGGCAATTTTCTATATTATGCCCAATATTTCTCAATATTGGGTATTGGAATGCCTATGTACCCCCAACAAGCATTCTTACAGACTTACTGGGCTTTCATTAGACATTTACATTTTCCGGAATGTTACACAAACTTTCCATTTGCAAGGTAAAATGAACCCCAGAGAAGATAAACTCTAATTTTTTTCGATTATCATGTGCTCTAGTCCACCATTTTTTGGTCATTTTGGAATTCCAAGTTCATTATTCTATTAATTTAGTCTGACAATCGTTAAGACCTCATCTATTGATTTGGTTTGCCACCATTTCCAAAACGGCCCATTTTAAGTCAAACGACCCCCAAAGAAAGTAAACCCGCCATTTTTTGATTTTGTTGTGCTATAGTCCATTTTTTTGTCATTCAACATTCTTATTTAAAATCTGCTAAAAATTTATATGGACATATGTTAAGACGTTATCTACGTTGAAATTTAGTCACCACGTCCAAAATGGCCCATTTTAATGTTTAAACGAGCCCTAGAGCATGAATACCCCCCAATTTGCTGATTTTTGTGTATTATGGTGCACCATTTGTTTTGGTCATCCAAAATTCCGAGTTCATTTTGGCCAAAAATTTACACGAATGTCAAAAGATAACTTATCTATGGACTCGATTGGTCGCCACTGCCAAAACGACCCATTTTCAAGGTCAACTAAGCCCAGAGAACGTAAAGCCTCCATTTTAATTGGGAGTTTTCGTGTGTTATAGTCCACCATCTCTTTTGGTAATCCAGACTTCCAAGTTCATTTTTGCAAAAAATTTACACAGAAGTCCGGTGTCACCTCGGCCCAAAACGACCCATTTTAAAGGTCGAATGAGCCCAAAGCAGGTAAACCCCCATTTTTTAAATTTTCATATGTTATTGTCCACCATCTTCGTTGATCATCCTAAATTCTAGTTTATTTTCGCCAAAAACTTACAAAAACGTTTGGTAAGACCATATGGAGCTGGTTTATCACTACGGCCAAAACAACCTATTGTAAGGTCAAATGATCCCAAGAGCATGTAAAGCCTCCATTTTACCGATTTTTGTGTGCTATAGTCCACAATGTGTTTTGGTCATCAAGAAATCCGAGTTATTTTTTCAAAAAATTTACACAGACGTCCGCTAAAACCTTATTAATGGAGTCGGTTTGTCACCATGGAAAAAACAGTCCATTTTAATGGTTAAACGATCCCAAGAGAAGGTAAACCCCAAAATTTTCCAATTTTCAGGTGCTATATTCCACCATATTCATTGGTCATCCGTAATTATGAGTTTATTTTTTTCCAAAAATTTACACGGACATCCTTTAAGACCTTATCTACGGAGTCGTTTGGTTACCATGGACATAAAGACCCATTTTCAAGGTCAAACGAGACCCACAGGAGATAAACTCCCTATTTTGTAGATTTTCATGTGCTATAGTACACTATCTTTTTTTGGTCATCCCCAATTCCGAGTTCATTTTTGCAAAAAAATTGCATGTATATCCTTTAAGACCTTATAAAAAAGAGTCAGTTGGTCACTATGGCCAAAATGTCTTATTTTAAATTTCAAACGAGCCTAGAGCAGGTAAACCCTCTATTTTGCTGATTTTTGTATGCTATTGTCCACCATCTTTTTTGGTCATCCGGGATTCCGAGATCATTTTGCCAAAAATTTACACAAACATCATTAAGACCTTATATATGGAGTCGGTTGGTCATCACAACTAAAACGACCCATTTTCAAGGTCAAACTAGCCTTAAATCAGGTTTTCCAATTTCGTGTATTATAGTCCACTGTCTTTTTTGGTCATCTGGATGTCTGAGATCATTATTGCCAAAATTTAACAAAAATATCCGTTAAGAGCTTATCTATGGATCCGGTTTGGTCATCACTCACAAAACGACCTTGTTTCAAGGTCAAACTAGCTCAGAGCAGGTAAACTCTCATTTTTCCGATTTTCATATTCTATAGTACACCATTTTTTATATGGATTTTCCGAGTTAATATTTTCCAAAAATTTATAGGGACATATTTTAAGACCTTATCAATGGAGTAGGTTTGCCACCATGGCCAAAATGGCCAATTTTTAATGTCAAATGAGCCCAGTACAAGTGAACCCCTATTTTCCAATTTTCATTTGCTTTAATCCACCATATTTTTTGGTCATCTGAAATTCCGAGTAAATTTTTGAAAAATTTTAAACGGACTCCGGTTAAGACCTTATCTATGGAACCGGTTGGTAACCACGATTTTACCGATTTTCATGTCTGATAGTCCATCATATTTTTGGTCATCCGAAATTCCGAGTTATTTATTACAAAAAATTTACAACAACCATGGTTAAGACCTTATTTATGGAGCCGGTTGGTCACCACAGACTAAGCGATCTATTTGTAAGGTCAAACTAGCCTAATATAGGTAAACCTCCCATTTTGTGGATTTTTTTGCTCTAGTCCACCATCTTTTTTGGTCATCCGCAATCTCGAGTTCAGTTTTGCCCAATATATACATGGACATCTGTTAAGACCTTATCAATGAAGTCCATTGGTCACAAAGACCAAAATGACCCATTTTCAAGGTCAAACGAACCCAAGAGAAGGTAAACCACCCATTTTGCCAAATTTCGTATGCTATAGGCCATTATACTTTTTGTTTCTCTGCCATTCCGAGTTTATTTTTACCAAAAAATTATACTTACATCCTCTAATACTTTATTTATGGAGTCGCTTGGTCACCACGACCAAATCTGCCCATGCTCAAGGTAAAACGATCCGTAGAGCACGTAAACCCCTCTTTTGCCGATATTCGTGTACTAGAGTCCACCATTTTTTTTGGTCATCAAAAATTTCAAGTTCATCTTTTCCAAAAAGTTACATGTACATCCGTTAAGGTATTGTCTATGGAGCCATATGGTCACCACAACAAACACAACCCCTTTTTTAGGTCAAAGGAGCCAGAACATGTAAACTTCCATGTTGTTAAGTTTCATGTGTTATAGTCCACCACCTTTTTTATCATCATAAATTTGAGTTAATAATTTCAAAAACTTTACGCGGATGTTCGTTAAGACCTTATCTATGTAGTCGGTTGGTCACCCTGGCCAAAATGGTCCATTTTCAAGGTCAAGCGATCCCAGAGTAGAGAAACCCCCCATTTGACTGATTTTAATGTGTTATAGTTCACCAATATTTTCGGTCATCAAGAATTCCAAGATTATTTTTGCCAAAATCAAAGCAAAGCTCTTTTAAGACCTTATCGATGGATCACCTTGGCTAAAATGACACATTTTAAATGTCAAATGACCCCCAAAGCAGGTAAACCCTAATTTTGTCAATTTTCGTGTTCTAGAGTCTACCATATTTTTGGATAATCCAGAATTCCGAGTTCCTTTTTCAAGAATTTACAAAGTCTTCCATTAAGTTCTTATCTTTGGTGTCGGGTGGTCATCACGGCCAAAACATTTTGTTTTCAAATTCAAACGAGCCCAGAGCATGCAAACTCCAATTTTTCTAATTTTCATGTGATATAGTCCACCATCTTTTTTCTGGTCATCCAAAATTTCGAGTTCATTATTGCAAAAAGTTTGCACATACCTTCGTCAAGACCTTATATTTTTAGCCGTTTGGTCACCATAACCAAAACAACTCATTTTTAAGGTCAAACGAGGCCCATAGCAAGTAAATTTCCCATTTTCCCGATCTTTGTGTGTTATAGTCCACATGTTTTTTGGTCATCTTGTAATCCAAGTTAATTTTTCCAGAAAATTTACAGGGATGTCCATGAAGACCTTATCTACAGAACTAGTAGGTTACCAAAGCCAAAATGACCAATTTTCAAGGTTAAACGAGCCTTAGAGCAGGTAAAGACCCCATTTTGCCGAATTTGTCCACCATGTTTTTTGGTCATCCAGAATACCGAGTTAATACTTTCCAAAAATTTATTTGAACATTTGTTAAGACCTTATCCATGGAACTGATTGGTCACCATGGCCAAAATGGTTCATTTTCAAGGTTAAACAAATAGGTCCATAATCTCTTTTTGTCATCCGAAATTCCTAGTTCATTTTTTCAAAAAATTTACATGAACGTCCGTGAAGACCTTATCTATGGAGCCGGTTGGTCAGAACGACTAAAATGAACCATTTTAAAGGTCAAAAAACCCCTAGAGCAGGTAAAACCCCCATTTTGTTGATTCTTGTGTCTTATAATCCACCATATTTTTGTCATCCAAAATTCCGAGTTCATTTTTGCTAAATAATTACATGGACATCCGTTAAGACCTTATCGATGGAACTCGTTGGTCACCACGGCCAAAACGACCCAATTTAGAGGTCAAATGAGCCAGAGCAGGTAAACCCCTATTTCCCTAATTTTCGTGTGCTTTAATCCACCATTTTTTTTCATCTGGAATGTCAAGTTAATTTTTGCAAAAAAATTAAACAGACTTCCGTTAAGACTTATATATTGATCTAGATGATCTTCGCGGCCAAAACAATCCATTTTCACGATCAAACAAGCTCAGAATAGGTAAACCCCTGTTATCCTTATTTTTATGTGCTATAGTCCATCATATTTTTTGGTCATCTGGAATTCCGAATACATTTTTGCCAAATATTTACATGGACATCCTCAAAGACATTATATGTGTAGCCAGTTTGTCATTACGGCCAAAACAAAAAAATTTCAATGTCAAATGAGCCCTAGAGCAAGTAAACCCCTCATTTTACTAATTTTCGTTTTCTATAGTCCAGCATCTGTTTTGGTCATGAAACACTCCATGTAAATTTTTGCAAAAACATTTACACTAACTTCCTTTAAGACCTTATCGGAGGAGTCACTCTGTGACCACATCCAAAACGTCCGATTTTCAAGGTTAAACGAGCCCAAAAGCAGGTAAACCCCCTTTTTTTGCCAATTTTCATGTGTTATAGTCGACCATCTTTTTTGGTCATCGGGAATTCCAAGTTAATTTTAGGTAAACCCCCATTTTACTGATTTTTTGTGTGCTTTAGTCCACCATCCTTTCTAGTCACCCGGAATTCCGAATTCACTTTTGTTAAAACATTACACGAACGTCCGTTAATACCTTAGATTTTGAGATGATTGGTAACCACGACCAAAACAACCAATTTTCAAGGTCTCACAATCCCCAAAGCAAGTATAACCGACATTTAGCCTATTTTCATGTGCTATATTCAACCATTTTTTTGGTCATTTGGAATTACGAGATCATTTTGTGCAACAAAAAAAACACAAACGTCCATTAAAATGTTATCTCTGGAGACGGTTTATCATCATGGACAAAATGACCCATTTTCAAGGTCAAACAAGCCCAGAGCAGGTTAACCCCCTATTTTGCAGATTTTCGTGTGCTATGGTCCACCATATCTTTTTGTCATCTGGAATTCTTAGTTCATTTTTTCCAAAATTTTTCATGGATGTATGATAAGACCTTATCTATGGAGCCGGTTTATCAGAATGGCCAAAACGAACCATTTTTAAGGTCAATTGAGCTCCAGAGCAGGTAAACCCCCCATTTTGCTAATTTTTGTGCAATATAGTCCACCATCTTTTTTGGTCATCTTCATTTTCCGAGTTCATTTCTGCCCACAATTTATTGGGACATTCATTAAGACCTTATCAATGGATTTGGTTTATCACTGTGGCCAAAATGGACAATTTTAAAGGTCAAACGAGTTCAAAACAGGTAAACCCCCCATTTCCTCAATATTCGTGTGTTTTAATTCACCATCTTTGTTGGTCATCAAAAATTTCAAGTTAATTTTTCCAAAAAATTTACATGGACGTCCTTTAAGACATTATATGGATTTAGTTGGTCACCACGGACAAAACGAGCTTATCTATGGATACGGTTCATCACACAGCCAAAACGATCCATTTTCAAGGTCAAATGACCTCAGAGCATATAAGCCCCTTATTTTTCCGATTTTCGTGTGCTATAATCTACCATCTTTCTTGGTCATCCAGAATTCCGATTTCAATTTTGTCAAACATTTATATGGACATCCATTAAACCTTATCTATAGATTCGGTTGATCAGCACATCCGAAACGTGTAAGTTTCAAGGTCAAACGAACCACAACAGGTAAACTCCTATATTTCCGATTTTATATGCTATACTCTACCATATTTTTTTGATACCCAATATTCCAAGTTCATTTTTGCCAAAAATTTACCGAGACATCCTTTAAGACCTTATATATGGATTTGGTTGGTCACCACGGTCAAAACGGCCAAATTTAAAGGTCAAACGAGCTCTAGAGCAGGTAAACACCCCATTTTTTAACTTTTGTATGCTTTAATCCACCATCATTTATCGTCATCTAGAATTCTGTATTAATTTTGCCAAAGATTTACATGGGCGCCCGTTAAGAACATAAATTTGGATTTGGTTGGTGACCACGGCACATATGGCCCATTTGCAAGGCTAAATGAGCCCCACAGTAGGTAAACTCCAGTTTTGCCGATTTTCATATGCTATAGTACACCATATTTTTTTGGTTATCCAAAAATACGAGTTAGTTATCACAAAAATTTAAATAGACTTTCTATAAGACCTTATATATTGAGTCGATTGTTCACCATGTCAAAATGGTCCATTTTTAAGGTCTACAAGCCCAATGTAGGTAAACCCCCCCCCCCCTTTTGGAGATGTTTATGTGCTATATTCCACCATCTTTTTTGGTCATCCGTAATTTCAAGATCAGTTTAGCCCAAAAATTTCATGGAAGTTCGTTAAGACCATACCAAAGGAGCCAGTTGGATACATTGGCTAAAACGACCCATTTTCAAGGTCAAAGGAACCTAAGAGTAGGTAAATCACCTATTATTCCAAATTTTGAGTGCTAAGTCCATCATTTTATGTTCATCTGGAATTCCAAGATTCTTTTGCCAAAAATTTACACGGACTTGAATTAAGACCTTATATATTGAGTCGGTTGGTCATCATAGCCAAATTGGCCCATTTTCAAGGTCAAATGATTCATATAGCATGAACCCCCCTATTTTTCTGATTTCATGTGCTTTAGTCCACTATCTGTTTTGGTCATCCAAAATTCCGAGTTATGTTTTTCCAAAAAATTACTTGGACATCTGTTAAGACATTATATACGGAGCCGGTTGGTCACCACGGCCAACAAACCCATTTTTTTTAGGTCAAATAAGTCCAGAACAGGTAAACTCCCATTTTGCTGATTTTCATGTGATATAGTCCACCATTATTTTTGGTCATCGTGAATTTTGAGTTAATTATTACCAGAAATTTACACGGTTGCTCATTAAGACCTTATCTATGGATTCGGTTCGTCATCACGGCCAAAATGGACCATTTTCAAGGTCAACCGACCCTAGAATAGGTAAACCCCCTTATTTCGCAGATTTTCATGTGCTAAAATCCACCATCTTTTTTGTTCATCAAGAATTTCGAGATTATTCTTGCCAAAATTTACAAGAACATCCGTTAAGACCTTATCCATGGATCACCACGACCAAAATTCGTGTGCAATAGTTCACCATCTTTTTTGATCATCCAAAATTCAAAGTTCATTATTGAAAAAAATTTACACGATAGTATCGTAAAACCTTATTTATGGAGCCAGTTGGTCACCATGGCAAAAATGGCCTATTTTTAAGGTCAAAATAGCCTTAGAGTAGGTAAATCTATTTTTTTCCGATTTTCATGAGCTTTAATCCACAATCTTTTTTGGTCATCCGAAATATCGAGTTAATTTTTGCTAAGAATTAAAATCGACATTTGTTAAGACGTTATCTATGGAGCAAGTTTGTCACCACATCCAAAACGGCCCATTTTCAAGGTCAAACAAGCCCAAAAGCAGGTAAAACCCCCATTTTCCATTTTTCGTGTGCTGTAGTCCACCATCTTTTATAGTCATCCTGAATTCCAAGATAATTTTTGCAAAATATTTGCAGGGACGTCTGTTAAGACCTTATATATGGAGTCGGTTTGTCACCATGGCCAAAATGACTTATTTTCAAGGTCAAACAACCCAGAGCACGTAAACCTCTCATTTTTTGATTCTTATGTGCTATAGTCCACCCTTTTTTTGGTCGTTCGGAATTCCAAGTTAATTATTACCAAATATTTACACAGAGGTACATTAAGACCTTATCTATCAAAACAGTTGGTCACCACGACCAAAATCACCAATTTCCAAGGTCAAGCGAGCCCTAAGGAAGGTGATCCCCACATTTTGCCAATTTTCATATGTTATAGTCCACAATCTTTTTTGGTCATCAATACTTCTCACATCATTTATATCAAAAATTTACATGAATGTTTGTTAAGACCTAATCTATGGAGAACGTTTGACACCACCGCCAAAATATCCCATTTTCAAGGTTAAATGACCAGAGCATGTATTTTTTTGGTCATCCAGAATTCCGAGTTCATTTCTGTCAAAAATTTAGACAGACGTCCGTTAAGTCCTTGTCTATGGAGTCGATTGGTCACCACGACAAAAATATTCAATTTTTAAGGTCAAACGAGTGCTAGAGCAGGTAAACCTGCAATCCGATTTTGATATGCTATAGTCCACCATCTTGTTTGGTTATCGAGAATTCCGAGTTCATTATTGCCAAAAATTTATACAGACATTCCGGAAGACCATATCTATAAAGCCGACTGGACAAAGGCTAGAACGGGTCATTTTTAAGTTCAAATGATCAAAGAGTAAGTAAACTTCCTATATATTATGCCTATTTTCGTGTGATGTAGTCCACAATCTTTTTTGGTCATCTTGAAGTCCGAGTTCATTTTTCCCAAAACATTACAAGGGCATCCATGAAGACCTTGTATAAGGAGAGGTAGGTCACTATGGCCAAAATGGCCTATTTTAAAGGTCAAACGAGCCTTAGAGCAGGTAGACCCTGTATTTTGCCAATTTTGGTGTGTTATACTCCACCATCTTTTTTGGTAATCCATAATTAGGAGTTCATTTCTACCTAAACTTAAAAGAAAGTCACTTAAGACCTTATAGGTGGATTTATTTTGTCACCAAGTCCAAAACGGCACAATTTAACGATTAAACGAGCCCTAGAGTCGGTAACCCTCTCATTTTACTGATTTTCGTCTGCTATAGTCCACTATCTTTTTTGGTCATCAAGAATTCTGAGTTCGTTTTGCCAAATATATAAACGAAAATATGTTAATACCTTATCTATGGAGCCGGTTGGACACCACAGCCAAAACAACTGCTTTTAAAGATCAAACAAGACTCAGAGAAGGTAAGCCCCAATTTTTCTGATTTTTGTGTTTTATAGTAACAATATTTTTCAATCATCCAAAATTACGAGATCATCTTTGCATAAAATTTACACGAACGTCCATTAATGCCTTATTTATTGATCGGATTCATCACCACAGCCAAAACAACCCATTTTCAAGGTCAAACAAGCCCAGAGCAGGTACATCCCCTATTTTACCGATTTTCATGTGTTATAGTCCAATATATTTTTTGGTAATCCGGAATTCCAAGTTCATTTTCCCAACAATTTACACGAACATCCATTAAAACTTTATTTATGGAGCTGATTTATCAGCAATGTCAAACCAGCCCACTTTCAAGGTCAAAGAAGGCCAAAGCATGTAAACCCCACATTTTGCCAATTTTCGTGTGGTATAGTTCACAATCTTTTTAAGTCATCCGGAATCCTTATTTTTTTTCCAAAAATTTACACGAACGTCTGTTAAGACAATATCTATAAATCTTTTTGGTCACCACGGCTAAATCGTCTCAATTTCAAGGTCAAACGAGCCCGAAGTAGATAACCCCCCTTATTTTGGTTATTTTTTGTGTGCCATTTTCCACATTTGTTTTAATTCCTCTAGAATTCTAAGTTCATTCTTGCCAAATATTTACAAGGACATCTATGAAGACCTTATATGTGGAGCGTGTAGGTCACCACAGCCAAAACGACCTATTTTCAAGGTCAAACGAGCCCTATAGTAGGTAAACCCCCCTATTTGCCAAAATTCGTGTGCAACAGTCCACCATCTTTTTTGGTTTTACAGAATTCTAACTTTATTTTTTCCAAAAATTTACACGGATGTCCGCTAAAACTTTATCTATGGAGCCTATAGGTCACCACGGCCAAAAAGGCCCATTTTAAAGGTCAAACGAGCCCAAGAACAAGTAAACCCTCCCATTTTATCAAATTTTGTGTATTTTAATCCACCATATTTTTTGGTCATCTATTATTCTGAGTAAAATTTTGCCAAAAATTTTCAAGAACGTCCATTAAGACCTTATCTATAAAGCCGGTTGGTGACCATGACAAATGACCCATTTGAAAGGTCAAACGAGCCCAAAGCAGGTAAACTCTCATTTTGTCAATTTTCATGTACTATAGTTCACCATCTTTTTTTTGTCATCCAGAATTCTGAGTTAATTATTACCAAAAAATTTACACGGACATTCCTTATGACATTATCTACGAATTCGATTGGTCATCAAGGCCAAACGACCTATTTTCAAAGTCAAACGAGCCTCAGAGCAGGTAAACCTTCCTTTTTGTGGTTTTTCGTGTTTTATAGTCAACTATATTTTTCAATCATCCATAATTCAAAGATCATCTTTGCAAAAAATTTACATGGACATCTGTTAAGACCTTATCTATTGAGACGGTTCGTCACCACGACCAAAGCAACCCATTTTCAAGGTCAAACGAGCCTAGACTAGTTTAACCCCTATTTTACCAATTTTCGTGTACTGTAGTCCACTATATCTTTCGGTAATCCAGAATTCTTAGTTTATTTTTTCCAAAACATGCCGATTTGTCACCACGGCCAAAACAAACCATTTTCAAGGTCAATAAAGCCCAGAGCACATAAACCCCATATTTTGCCAATTTTTGTGTGCTATTACCATATTTTTTGGTCATCCGGAATTCTGAATTTATTTTTGCCAAAAAATTACATGAACGTCCTTTATGACCTTATATTTAAAGTCGGTTGGTCACTACGGCTAAATCAGCCTAATTTCAAGGTCAAACAAGGCCGGAGTAGATAAAACTCCCATTTTGCCAATTTTAGTGTATTTTGATCCACAATCATTTCTGGTCCTCTAAAATTTCAAGTTCTTTTTTGTCAAACATTTACTGGGACATCCGTGAAGACCTTATCTATGGATCTGGTAGGTAACCACGGCCAAAACAACTCATTTTCAAGGTCAAACGAGCCCAGAGTAGTTAAAATCACTATTTGCCAAATTTCGTGTGCAATAGTCCACCATCGGTTTTAATCATCCTGAATTATGAGTTTATTTTTTCCAAAAATTGATAAGGACATATGCTAAAACTTTATGTATGGATTTGGTAGGTCACCATGGCCAAAACGTCCCATTTTAAAGGTCAAACAAACTATAGAGCAGGTAAACCCCCCATTTTCCAACTTTTTGTGTGCTACATCCCACCATCTTTTTTGTCATCCAGAATTCCGTGTTAATTTTTTCTAAAAATTTACACTTACATACGATAAGACTTTATATATGGAGCTGGTTGGTCACCACGCCAAAGCATCCCATTTTATAAGTTAAACGAGCCCCAGAGCAAGTAAACCTACCATTATTCCAATTTTCGTGTGGTGTAGTCCACCATATTTTTTTGTCATCCAGAATTCCGAGTACATTTTGGTCAAAAATTAACATGGACTTCCGTTAAGTCAATATATATAGATCGGGTAGTTCATCACGACCAAAATGGCCTATTTGCTAGGTTAAATGAGCCCAGACCAGGTAAATTCCTATTTTGCCAATTTTAATTTACTATAGTCCACTATCATTTTTTGGTCTTCCAAAATTGCCAGTTAATTATTGCCAAAAAATTTACACGGATATTCAGTAAGACATTATCTATGGAGTCAATTTTCACCAAGGACAAAACGACCAATTTTATTGTTAAACAAGTCCAATGAAAGTAAGCCCTCCATTTTGCCGATTTTCGTGTCCTATAGTCCACTATCTTTTTTTGTCATTTGGGATTCCAAGTTCATCTGCCCAAAATTTACACAGAGGTCCATGTAAACCTTATCAATGGAGACGGTTGGTCATAACATCCAAAACGACCCATTATCAATGTCAAACGAACCCAAGAGCAGGTAAACCACATATTTATCAAAATTTGGTGTGCTATAGTTCTTTATATTTTTTGTTCATCTGGAATTCCGAGTTATTTTTGCCAAAAAATTTACACTGACGTCCGTTAAGACCTTAGCTTTGGGGTCGGTTGGTCACCACGTCCAAATCGGCCCATTTTAATGTCAAGGTCAAACAAGCCCTAGAGCACGTAAACCCCCCATTTTGCCAATTTTCATATGCGATACTCCACTCTCTTATTTGGTCATCCAAAATTCGGCGTTCATTTTTTCAAAAATTTACACGGTCATCGGTTATGATCTTATCTATGGAGCAAGTTTTTCACCACGGACAATACAACCAATTTTTTAGTCTTGAATTTAGAGTTAATTTTAACTAAACATTTACACAGACATTTGTTAAGAATTATTTATGGAAGCAGTTGGTCACCACAGCCAAAAAGGCACATTTTCAAGGTAGCGTGTCTGTAGCAGGTAAACTCCCCATTTTTCCGATTTTTGTGTGTTATATCCTACTATATTTTTTATCATAAAAATTCTAAGATCATTTTTGACAAAAATTTACATGGATGTATGTTAAGACCTTATCTATGGATCACCACTACCAAGATGACCAATTTTGAAGGTCAAACAACCCACCAGCAGCTAAACCCCTTATTTTTTTTATTTTGTGTGCCACCATCTTTTTTGATAATCTAGAATTCCAAGTTTATTTTTGTCAAAAATTTGTACGAACGACCGTTAAATCCTTATCTATGGAGCCGTTTTTTCACCACGACCAAAACATTCCATTT
This sequence comes from Solanum peruvianum, assembly GCA_027705065.1. NCBI lineage: Eukaryota > Viridiplantae > Streptophyta > Magnoliopsida > Solanales > Solanaceae > Solanum > Solanum peruvianum. The sequence goes on from JAKWJD010001755.1 coordinate 63,474,953, forward strand.
TCTAGGTCAAATGAGCTCAGAGCATGCAAACTCCTATTGTTCCAATTTTCATTTGCTATAGTCCACCATCTGTTTTTGTCATCAGAATTTCAGAGTTCATTATTGCCTAAACTTTGCATGGACATCTTTTATGACCTTATCTATGGAGTAGGATGGTCACAACAGACAAAAAGGCCCATTTTAAGGTCAAAAGAGCCTACATCAAGTGAACCCTCCATTTTGCCGATTTTTGTGTGGTATAGTCGATAATCTTTTTTTGTCATCCAGAAGTCCGAGTTCATTTTTGCAAAAATTTTGCAGGGACGTCCATGAAGTGTTTATATATGGAGACGGTAGGACACCACTGTGAAAGTATCCACTTTGAAGGTCAAACGAACCACAGAGCTGGTAAAACCCTTATTTTGCCGAATTTCATGTGCTATAGTCCACCAATGTTTTTGGACAACCATAAATTTGAGTACATTATTGCATAAAATTTACACAGAAGTTTGTTAAGACTTTATCTATGGAGTCGATTGGGCACCAAGGACTAAATAACCCCTTTTCACGATCAGACGAGGCCCAAGCAGGGTAACCCCCCCCCCCCCCATTTTCCCAATTCTTGTGTTCTATATCTCTCCCCCTTTTTAGTCATCCAAAATTCCGAGTTAATTTTTTCTAAATATTTACACTTACGTAGGATAGGACCTTATTTATGGAGCTCATTGGTAATCACTGCCATAACAACAAATTTTAAAGGTTAAAAGAGCCCCATAGCAAGTAAACCCACCATTTTGTCGATTTTCGTGTGGTATAGTCCACCATCTTTTTTCTTCATCCATAATTTTGAGTTCATTTTGGTCAAAAATTTACACTGACATCTGTTATGTTCTTATCTATAGAGCCGGTTAGTCACCACAGACAAAACGTTCCATATTCAATGTCAAACGAGCCTCAGAGCATGTAAACTCCCATTTTTCTAATATCATTTTTTCAAAAAATTTACACAAAGATCCTCTAAGACCTTATCTATGGAAACGATAGGACACCACGACCAATTCTAAAGGTAAAACAATCCCTAGAGCAGGTAAACCCCTCATTTTTTCAATTTCCGTGTGTTAAAATCCGCCATATTTTTTGGTCATCCTAAATTCTAAGTTAATTTTGCCAAAAATTTAAATGGACGTCCATTAAGACCTTAACTATGGAGTCGGTTGGTGACCACGACAAAAATGGCCCATTGGCAAGATCAAACGAGCCTGGAGCAGGTAAACTCCCATTTTCCCAATTTTCATGTGCTATAGTCCACCATCTTTTTTGGTCATCCAGAATTCCGAGTTAATTATTACCAAAAATTTACACATACTGTCATTAATATGGAGTCGGTTGGTCACCACTACTAAACAGGCTCATTTTTAAGGTTAAACGGGAATAATGCGTCTAAAACCCCCCTATTTTGCCGATTTCGCATTCTATAGTACACTATCTTTCTTGGTCATCTCGGAATTCCAAGTTCATTTTTGCCTTAAATTTACACAGACGTCCGTTAAGACCTTATGAATAGAGAGGGTTGGTCAGAACTGGTAGAAAAACCCATTTTCAAGGTTAAATGAACCCAAGAGCAACTAAAACCACAAATTTTGCCAAATTTCGTGTGATATAGTCAATTATATTTTTTGTACATCCAAAATTCCGAGTTTATTTTTGCCAAATATTTACATGGACATACGTCAAGACCTAATCTATGGATTTGGTTGTACACCATGGCGAAATCAGCCCATTTTCAAAGTCAAACGAGCCGTAGATTAGGTAAACCCCTCACTTTATTGATTTTCATGTGGTATAGTCCATCATCCTTTTTGGTCATCTAGAATTCCGACTTCATTTTTGTCAACAATTTACACGGACGTTTGTTAAGTCCTTATCTATAGAGACGGTTGGTCACCACGCCCAAAATATTCTATTTTAAAGGTCAATCAATCCTTAGAGCATGAAAACTCCTATTTTTCCGATTTTCATGTGCTATAAGGCATCATCTTTTTTAGTTATCTGAATTGCTGAGTTAATTATTGCCAAGAATTTGCATGGACGTTCATCAAGACCTTATCTATGGATTTTGTTAGTCATCTTGGCCAAAACGACCAATTTTTAAGGTTAAACGAGCCTTAGACTACGTACCCCTATTTTTCAATTTTCGCGTGCTATAGTCAAAATGTTTTTTTATTATCTGGAAATTCGAGTTCATTTTTGCCAAAAATTTATAGGGACATCCGTGAAGACCTTATCAGGGGAGCCATCAGGTCAACGCAGACAAAACGACCAATTTTCAAGGTCAAACGAGCCATAGAGCAGGTAAAGCCCCTATCCCTTTGAATTCAATATTCAAAGTTGTGATCGGATCTATTCCTTAGAAAGAATCGATTCAATACATTTCCTATGTACCCATAGGTACTATATTGGGTTTCAATCAGATTTCGGATCAATCTATATTGAGTGACTGCCTCCATTATGTTGTTGTTAGCAAATACCACTATTTTTTGTTTTGGATCTTCAAAATCATTCCCGCAGGAGATCCTGACCAATTTTTTGTGATCCTTCGAGAAAAAGATTCATTCTCTTCAAAAAAAATAGGAGGTAGAACCTTTGCCGAATTTCATAGTCCACTATCTTTTTTGGTCATCCAAAATTCTGAGTTACTTTTTCCAAAAATTTACACAGACGTTTATTAAGACCTTTTCTACGTAGCTGGTTGGTCACCACGGCTAAAACGACCCATTTTTAAGTCAAACGAGCCAAGAGCGTGTACACATAGAATTTTGTAATTTTCGTGTGCAATAGTCCATCATCTTATTTGGGCATCTAAAATTCCGATTACCTTTTTGCCAAACTTTTACAGTACGTCAGTTAAGATCTTATCTATGGATTCGGTCGGTCACCACTGCCAAAACGACCCACTTTCAAGGTCAAAAAAGCCTAGAGTATGTAAAAACCCATTTTGCCGATTTTCATGTGCTATAGTCCACCATCTTTTGTGGTTATCCACAATTTTGAGTTCGTTTTTTCATAAAATTTATACTAATGTTCATTTGATCTTATCTTTGGAGTTGGGATCTTATTTATGGAGTTGGTTGTTCACCATGGCCAAAACAACCCATGTTTAATGTCAAACAATCCCAGAGTATGTAACCCACCATTTTTTCTGATTTTCGTGTGCTATAGCCCACCCACTTTTTTGGTCATCTAAAATTTTGAGTTTAGTTTTGCCAAAATGTTACACGGAGTCCGTTAAGACCTTATTTATGGATTTGGTTGATTACCATGGCCAAAATGACCCAGTTTAAAGGTCAAACAAGCCCTAAGGCAGGTATACCCCCCATTTTTCCGATTTTCATGTGTAATAGCCTTGAATCTTTTTTGGTTATTCGGAATTCTGAGATCATTTTTGACAAAAAAAGAATTGGACATCTGCTAAGAACTTATCTATGGAGCCAGTTGGTCACCATGGACAAAGTGTTCAATTTTCACGATGAAACGAGCTAGAGCATGTAAACCCCCTATTATGCAGATTTGTGTGATATGATCAACCATATTTTTTTGTCATCCGTAATTCCGAGTTCATTTTTTAAAAAATTTACACAGAAGTTTGTTAGGACCTTATCTATAGGCATGGTTTTTCACCATGACCAAAACAACAAATTTTAAAGGTTAACCAATCCCAGAGAGGATAAACCCCCTATTTTGTCGAGTTTCATCTGCTATAGTGCACTATCTCTTTTGGTCATCCAGAATTCCGAGTTCATTTTTGTCAAATATATACACTGATGTCCGTTAAGATCCTATCAAAAGAGATGGTTGGTCATATCTGCAAAAATGACCTTTTTCAAGGAAAAACAAACCCAGAGCAGGTAAACCCCCTATTTTACTGATTTTTGTGTGTTGCATTCCAACATCATTTTTGGTTATCCGGAATTCCGAGTTAATTTTTGATAGAAGCTTATACGGACGTCCATTAAGACCTTATCTTTGGAGAAAGTTGGTCACCACGACCAAAAACGGTCCATTTTCAAGGTCTAACGAGTCTAGAGCAAGTAAACCCCCCATTTTGTCTATTTTTGTTCCTACAATTCACCATCATTATTGACCATCTGGAATTTCGAGATCATTTTTGCCAGAAATTTACACGGACGTCCTTTAAGACCTCATCTACGGATCTGATTGGTAACCGCAGCAAAAATGACCCAAATTCAAGGTCAAATGAGCCCTAGAGCAGGTAAACCTCTATTTTTTTTATTTTCGTGTGCTATGTCCAACATCTTTTTTGGTCATCCGAAATTATGAGTTCATTTTTGTCAAAATTTTACAGATGTTCGTTAAGACCATATCTATGGAGCTGATTTTTCATCACTACAAAAATGATCCACTTTCAAGGCTTAAAGAGCCCTAAAGCAGGTAAAGCCCCATTTTGCCGATTTTTGTGTGGTATAGTCCACCGCATTTTTTGGTCATCCGAAATTCCGAGATCATTTTCACCAAAATTATACACAAACGTCCATTAATACCTTATTTATGGAGACGGTTGGCCACAAATATTAAAACGTTCCATTTTCAAGGTCAAACGAGCCCTATAGCAGGTAAACTCCTATTTTTCGGATCTTCATGTGCTATATTCCATCATCTTTTTTGGTTATATGGAATTTTGCGTTCATTGTTGCCAAAAAATTACAATGGGCTTGTGTAAGACCTTATCGATAGAATCGGTTGGTCACCACAACAAAAATGACCCATATTTATGGTCAATCGATTTCTAATGTAGGTAAACTCTCATTTTTTCAATTCTCATATGCTATAGTCCATCATTATTTTAGACATCTGGAATTACAAGGTAATTTTTTCTAAAAATGAAAAAATCATTTTTTAAGACGTTATCTATGGAACAAGTTGGTCACCACGGTCAAACCAGCCCATTTACAAGGTCAAATAAACTCTAAAGCAGGTAAAACCCCTATTTTTTTTATTTTCCTTTGATGTAGTTTACCACCTTTTTAGTCATCCATAATTCAAAGATCATTTTTCCAAAAAATTTACAGGAACATCCCTTAAGACCTTATCAATAGAGCAGGTTGGTCACAACAGACAAAACGACCCATTTTAAGGTCAAATGAACCCAAGAGCAACTAAACCACATATTTTGTGAATTTCGTGTGATATAGTCCATTATTTTTTTTTTGTTCATCCACAATTCCTAGTTTATTTTTGCCAAATATTTATATGGACATCCATAAAGCCCTTATCAATGGAGCGGATTGGTCACAACAGCCAAAATGACCCATTTTCAAGGCAAGCGAACCCAAGAGTAACTAAACCACATCTTTTGCAGAATTTTGTGTGATATAGGCCATTATAGTTTTTGCTCATCCGTAATTCTGAGTTTATTTTTGCCAAATATTTACATGGACATCCCTCAACACCTTACTCATGGAGTCAGTTTGTCCACAGCTAAATCGGTCCATTTTCCAAGTCAAATGAGCCCTAGAGTAGGTAAAACCCTCATTTTGTTTATTTTCATATGGTATAGTCTACCATCTTTTTTGGTCATCCGGAATTCGAGTTCATTTTGGTAAAAAATTTACATGAACGTCCGTTTACTCCTTATATCTATATAGTTGGTTGGTCACCACGAAAAAAATGTTCTATTTTCAAGGTCAATCGAGCCCACAACATGTAAACTCCCATTTTCCTGATTTTCACATGCTATAAGCCACCATCTTTTTTGGTCATCCGAATTTCTGAGTTCATTAGTGCCAAAAACTTGCACGGATGTTCATTAAGACCTTATCTACGTATTCGGTGGGTCATAAAAGCCAAAACGACATATTTTTAAGGTTAAACGATCTTAAAGCAGGTAAACCCCCTATTTTGCCAATTTTCGCGTGTTGTAGTCCACAATGTTTTTTGGTCATCTGAAAATTTGAGTTCTTTTTTGCTAAATATTTACAACGAGGTCCATGAATACCTTATCTATGTAGTCGTTAGGTCACCACGGTCAAAACGACCTATTTTCAAGGTCAAACGAGCCACAGAGCAGGTAAAGGCCCTATTTTGCAGAATTTTATGTGCAATAGCCCACCATCTTTTTTGCTCATAAAAAATTCTGAGTTACGTTTTTCAAAAAATTTCCACAGACGTCCGTTCACACCTTATTAAGGAGCCGGTCGGTCAACACAACTAATACGGCCCATTTTCAAGGTTAAACGAGCCCATAGCAGGTAAACGCACCATTTTGCCAATTTTTGTGTGCTATAGTACACCATCTTATTTGGTCATCTAGAATTCCGACTACAATTATTCTAAATTCTTACACGGACATTAGTTAACATCTTATACGTGGATTCGTTGGTCACCGCTGCAAAAAGGGCAAATTTTCAAGGTCAAACAAGTCGCAGAGCAGGTTTAACCCCTATTTTGCCGATTTTCTTGTGCTTATGTCCATCATTTTTTTTGGTTATCCGGAATTCTGAGTTTGTTTTTTCCAAAAATTGACACTGACATCTACTAGACCATATCTACGGAGTTGGTTGGTCTCCATGGCCAAAATGACCCATTTTTAATTTCAAACAAGCCCCGAGTAGGTAACCCCCCCATTTTGCTGATTTTCATGTGCTATAGTCTACCCTTTTTTCGGGTCATCCAAATTTCTAAGTTGAGTTTTGCCAAAATGTTACACGAAGTCTGTTAAGACCTAGTTTGTGGAGTCGGTTGGTTATAACGGCCAAAACTGACCATTTTAATGGTCAAAAGAGCCCTAGAGCAGGTCCCCCCCCCCCATTTTGACAATTTTCATGTGCAATAGCCTTGAATCTTTTATAGTCATTCAGAATTCTGAGACACTTTTTGTCAAAAATTTTACATGAATGTCTGTTAAGAACTTATATATGGAGCCACTTGGTCACCGCGTTCAAAGTGGCGCATTTTCACGATCAAATGAGCCCAGATCATGCAAATTCCCTATTATGCAGATTTGTGTGCTATAGTCCATTATATTTTTGGTCATCCTGAATCTGAGATCATTTTATCCAAAAATTTACACGGACGTTCAATAAGACCTTATTTATGGTGTAAGTTTGTAACCACAATCAAAATGGCAAATGTTAAAGGTCAAAGAATCAAAGAGAGTATAAACCCCCTATTTTGCTAATTTTCATTTGCTATAGTCCACGATCTTTTTTGGTCATCTGTATTTTTGAATTATTGTTTCCAAAAATTTACATTGACGTCTGTTCAGACCTAATCGAAAGATATGGTTTGTCACCACTGCCAAAATGACCCATTTTTAAGGTCAAATGATCCAAGAGTAGGGAAACCCCCTAATTTGCTGATTTTCGTGTGTTGTCATCCAACATCTCTTTTGGTCATTAAGAATTCCAAGTTAAGTTTTGCTAAAAGTTTTATGGACTTCCGTTAAGACCTTATCTATGGAGCAAGTTGGTAACCCATCCAAATTGATCCACTTTCAAGATCTAACTATCCCTAGAGCAGGTAATGTTAGGACCGAAATCTAGACCACATACGAGAACGGCGTCATTGACCTCTCAGAGGTCACAGACAAGCCTACATACCTCATTCTTACTTCATCTAGGTTAATTTTAGCGGAAAATTTGAATTTTTGGTTTTCTAATTTCATCCTAAACATTTTAAACTTAACATCATAGGAGTTCACAAATCAACCATGTAATATAGAGATAATCAAATAAAAGAAACAGTTCAGAGTTGCATTAAACGTATTCTTACCAAAACGACACCAATACAAAGTCTAAAATGAAAGTGGAAAGAAACACTAGTGGAACATTCTCAACTAGCTAAAGCCTACATCTAAGCTAGATAATAACGGTAGACATCCTCGAAAGCATGAGGGCCTAGCAAGTTCGGATGAAATCTCCACGTCCGGATATCTGCAACGTCAACTTGTAAGTTCTAGCGTCCACCTGTGCCTGCATCTAAAAACATAGAGTTGTATGGGATTTGTACACACTTGTACTAAGTAAGGGTATATGCAATCATACACCAAAGACATGCATGAGTAAGAATATCTCTTTCCTAACAACATGATTATTGAAAGTCAAGTCAATGGACTTGCCAAATCCGGATTAGGAAAGTCAATGACCTTTCATAATTTGGATTAGGAAAGTGAGTGAGATTTCAAAATTTTGATTAGGAAAGTGAGTGAGCTTTCTACATTTGGATAAGGAATGTCATGCCATGAGAGTAACATGCATCATCATACTTATCATATTTCACACAACACATAACATCTTGCACATAGGACATAACATATTGCATATAGCACATAACATTTTTCATATCATTCATTCATATGCCATGAGACCTTGGAATCATGGACTTGACATCAAGACTACCCAAATGAGGCTCAACATATGGGACCTTAACTAGGGAGCCTTTTTTACCAAACACAGAGTCTGCTACATTCATTCTTACGTACTTCATTTCATTTCACTCATACGCTAGTGTAGAACACCAGCTATACCTAGGGTGTAGTTTAAGACTTTCATCGGGTTCGCTGTGCAATGATCAAGCATTACCTAGTGTCATTACTTGAGTCTATCTCACCTCTTGATTATCCTATCCTAACAACTTTGGTATCATTCATTTCATTATGTGCATCATTTAAGGCTGGCTTCATTAATTCATTCGGAACTTTTACTTTAACCGACATTGATCATGTGAGCATCATGAAATCCAGTGTCTCCCACACCGAAAAGAGGTGGAATCACCGGCCAAAAGTGACCCAAAACATGCTAGCATACATGGGAATTGAACCCCGCCAGATCCCTATATTGGCAGTATAGGTTCAAAGACTAGGAGATATAAGGAGACCCATACCCAGCATGCTGGACAGTCTCATCTAATGAGAGTTACGTGAACCTTCGCCTTTCCCCAAAAAAGGCATCACCGCTCATAGCTAGTCTATCGGTGCTTAGTATAAAGTTCCATTACATGCAACTCATACGTCATGGAAGCTGGCTTTTAGTATGACGACATCATGGCTCAATAGATGATTTCTCATCTCATCATTAGTATTAAGTGTGTTAATCCCAATACTTTCATTACACTGTTCATAGAGACTGGTCTCTTCATTAACTTTACACTCTCATAGGTGTGTATGTTTTGGTAACATTTACTTAGGCTTATTTGAGATTGAACTCATCTTTTAAATAAGCCTCATATCATGCTGCCATAACATTCATTAACATAAGCACATTTGATCTTAAAAATTACTCACTCTTTTTACGTGAATGTTCATTTCATCATATGCCAATGCACTTGGCATTTAGTGTGTTTCACACTCTTACTTATCCTTTTTAGGGTTTCATCATTTCATTGTTCATTTCATTATATGCCAATGCACTTGGCCATTTTGTGTTGTTTACACTCTTACTTAACCCTTCTAGGGTTGCATCATTTCATTACATAAATCTTAGGTTCACTTATTTTAAAATGTATGCTAGACTTATGGGTCTATACATACAAGCCAATAAGCTTCATTCTTAGTTCATTTAAGTGATTCATATCTACCTAAGAATATGTGGTACAACACTTATGAATCTGGTATGTATGCCAGATCTCGATTCGATCTAAGTAGGCATCATTATTCTTGAATATTTCAATCACGTATGACTTGTGTATCAATACGGAATTTGGGCAAGGGAACGCGGTTTCTAATCCCTCGGACAACACTTATATTTTTCATTTATTTTCATTTTGGTCCACACGGCTTGGGGACCCAAGATCAAGCCCTAACGCCTTCATTTCTTTTATTTTCATTTTATCTTTATTGGCCGAGGGGTGTGGGATCGATCCCCCACTGCCCCTTTTTTATTTTAAATACTTTTTGCATGGCTTCTTTGAGTTGATCATGAGGTTGTGGGATCGAACCCCCACAGCCTCACTTTATTATTCATTTAACTCTTCTTTTCCTCCTAGAGGTCATGGGTTCGATTCCCACGCTTCACACTTATTTTCTTATCATTTTTCCTGAAGCTTAACCTAGAGGTGTGGGTTCGAATCCCACTGCTCTCATTTCTTATTTTCATACTTTATATTCCAGCCAAGACCATGATTCGAATCTCATTCACCACATCCCACTTACTTCTTTATTTTCATGATTTTTAACATGGTGAGGTCACAGGTTCAACCCTCCATGACCTCACTTTTTTTAATTCATTTTTTCACAACATTTTGGACCCTCTTAACTTGACCGAAACTCATCTTTTGAAATTGGAAATTTTTGCAGCCTATTTTCTCACTTCGTTAACATAAAACCTTTAGACATTTTATGTTGTTTTTAGTGAGTTCTTTAGGTACATTTTCAAGATTTCATTTGAGAAAGAATTGCACTCAAATCAGCATCTTTACATCACTTCTGAACATAAAGATTTACATAAACATGCGTACATGAAATAAAAAGAACTAACATCACATTTTAGAGTCCTAAGCTCGAGGCACATAATCATGGTTCACATTGCACACACGTACACATAGTTTCGGATCACATAGGTGATCCCTCATACGATTTCAAACACACATACATGAAGATATTCATCACAAAAACACAACATAGACCAAATAGCTACCAGGAAGCATATCCAACCTACGAATAATTGGGAGCTAGTGATAGGGACATGCAACGGGGAAACAACCCTAGTTTTCGGATTGAATATACTGAACCTTAGGGGTCTCTTGGGAAAGGGACAAAGAGAGAAGAGAAGCCATACCTTTTTTACGTCCAAACCTCAACTTTCTGCGCAAAAATCTTCTCCAAACACACGTCCAACACCAAAATTTCAACACCCTGCTGACGGAAAACCTTCTCTTTGCCTACGTGATTGATTAACGTTTGTTTTTCTTATATTTTCGTGTGAGTTCTTCAAGTGTGAAGAACCTTTGTAAATTTTCTGCTCTTGAATGTTATTGGGAAGAGAGTAACATGAATAGGAAAAGAGAGTGATCATGAATGTTGATGAAATACACGTGAGTGAGTTAGAGTTTTATTAGGCTTAAAAGTCTAGTTTAGGACTTAGTCAAATAAGGTTTTATTAAATGATAAAAAATCTGATTTCCCTTTTATTTTAAATCACCTAATAAATAATAAATATTAATTAATTACATTAATTTACCAACTTATATTAAAACAAATTTAATTCATTGTTTATACCTAGGTTCGAACCTGGGTGGAGCAAGACTTTACTTCAAGAGCCAATTTTCGGCCCTCTCTCCCCAAAATACAACTCAGCCTTATTAATTAAATAATTAATTATATATTTAAGGTAATTGAGATACTACCCTTATACTTGATGAAGACCATTTTACCCCTAGACCCTCAAAACATAAGATTTCTCCTTTTTAAGTCAGGTAAAAAGACTCATCCGAGTAAATCTTCATATTACGGATCCCTACATGGCTGGACCCAACCTTTCCTAGCTCAACTTACTCTCCAAGTAAGTTGGCTTGGTTGTCGTAAGGGTTCAGAGGTCTGGTTCTATGCGCATCAATCTGTGTGAACCCGGTCTTATCGTAGTCATTCTAGGCACATTAAACATTATTTAGCATAGCCATTTTTAGGGTTGTTACATGTAAACCTCTAATTTTGTCGATTTTTGTTTCCTATAGTCCACCATTATTTTTTATCATCTTGAATTCCGAGATCATTTTTGGCGGAAATTTACATGGACGTCCCTTACACTTGATTTATGGAGCCGGTTGGTCACCACAGACAAAATGACCCATTTTCAAGGTCAAACGAGCCCCAAAGTAGGTAAACCACCCATTTTGCTAATTTTCGTGTGTTATAGTCCACCATCTTTTTTGGTCATCCGAAATTACTACTACCTTTTTTCCAAAAGTTTAGACGAAAGTCCATTAAATCCTTATTTATGGAGTCGGTTAGTCACCACGGCTAAAACGGTCCATTTTCAAGGTCAAATAAGCGCAGAGCATATAAAACAATTGGTGATTTTTGTGTGCTATAGTCATTCTTTTTTGGTAATCCAAAATTCCGAGATCATTTTATCCAAAAATTTATACGGACGTCCGTTAACAATTTATAGATGGAGCCATTTATCATCATGGCCAAAACAACCAATTTTAAAGTACAAATGAGGCCAGAGTAGGAATCCCCCATTTTATCTAATTTTTGTGCTATCGTCCACCATTATTTTTGGTAATCGAGAATTCTGAGATCATTTTTGCCAAAAATTAGCACAAACATCCGTTAAGACCTATTGATGGGGACGATTTGTCACCACGGCAAAAAAGACCTATTTTCAAGGTCAAACGAGCCCAGATTAGATAAACCCCTCATTTTGCCGATTTTAGTGTGTTAATAGTCCACCATCATTTTTGTTCATCCAAATTTATGAGTTTATTTTTTTCAAAAATTGATACGAAATTCATTACGACCTTATCTATGGAGCCGATTGGTCACCACGGCCAAAATGACCCATTTTGCTGATTTTCATTTGCTATAGTTCACTATTTTTTTTGTTTATTCGGAACTCCAATTTCATTTCTACCAAAAAATTAGAGGGACGTCCTTAAGACCTTATCTATGGAGTCTGTTGATCATCACAGCTAAAACGACCTATTTTCATGGTTAAACGAGTCCCATAGCAGGTAACCCCCCCCCCCTTTTGCCGATTTTTGTGTACTATAGTCCAATATCTTATTTAGTCATTCAGAATTCCGAGTTCCTTATTGCTAAAAGTTTTCAAGGACATCCTTTTATACCTTACCTATGGATCCGGTTGGTTACCAAGGCCAGAACGATTCATTTTTTAGGTTAAACGAGCTCCAAAAAGGTAAATCTCTCATTTTGCCAATTTTCGTGTGCTATAGTCCACCATATTTTTTGGTCATCCAGAATTCTGTGATGATTTTTGCCACGAATTTATAAGGACATTAGATAAGAGATTATATATGAATTTGATTGGTCACCACGGCCAAAACTATCTGTTTTCAAGGTCAAATGAGCTCCAGATTAGGTAAACCCATATTTAGCCAATTTTCGTGGGCTATAGTCCATCGTCATTTTTTGTCATCAAGAATTCCAAGTTCAATTTTGCAAAATATTTACATGGACGTTTGCTAAGACCTTATATATGGAATTGATTGGTCACCACGGACAAAATGACTTTTTTTCAAGGTTAAATGAGCCAAGAGCAGGTAAACCCCCCATTTTACCGATTTTCGTGTTATTTTTTAGTACTGAAACTGACTAAATAGGTGTTATCTAACAACTAAAGTCATTAAGTCAGAACAAATAATAGACACAACCCTAGGAAACTAACTTTCTTCATTTGAGGTACGAAATAAAATGACCCTTAGGCACTGCTGAACTACTTTATATCTCTAAGACTTGATCACTTGGAAACTGAAACTTGACAACTTGAGTTCTACAATCTGTGGAGGCATAACAGGCATGAATTCAGTCATACAATCTATCAAGTCTAACCCAATTAAATCAGCAACGGTGTCCTTATGATTGATGTAAATAACACAACCATAGTATACTCACTCAGCTAGAATAAACTCCCCAACGGATTGAGAAAGACAAAAGGGTTCACAGAGTTTCTCAAGAAGAACATCAAACATATTTGAACATAAGGAGTCAAAAAAGGAAAAACTTGCTCCTGGGTCTAGCAAAGCACAAATATTGAGAGTAAAGAAATCTATCGTGCCAATGACAACATCTGGTGAGTTCTCTTGTTCTTGGCAACTAGTGATCACATAAATAAAGTTTGTTCCTCCGCTAGTGTCGGGTGTAGATCCTCCTTGTAAAGACAGATGTGGTGTAGAAGTTAATGATGATTGGGCTCTGTTCCCTGATTTCAACTACCTTGTCATTTTTTTGAGCATTTTTTAATGAAGTGACCCTCTTGTACACCCTTGAAAAAACTTGAATGGACATCATTATTTTTATCGGGTGGGTTCTACAAGATTTAGCACATGTAAGATCCTAGTTACCTCCGTGTTTCACACTACCATGAGACTATTCATGTTTAGCTATGAAGTTTTAGGAATTCTTGCTATTATTCTGACTTTTGTTTCTCGATGCAGGTGCACTAGCAGATGATGGAGCACGTCCATCTTGATTTTGTTGAAAGTCCGAACGATTAACATTACTTTTCTGTTGTGCAGAATCATTCCGTGTCTTAGCTTTATTGGTATCAAAATCCTCCCTATCTGTCAACTTCTCTTCCTTAACCTATTGCACATAGACCATAAACCTTGATATATACATGTCCCCAATAAGCATTGCTGCCCTTCCCTCTTTTATGGATAGACGAGACAACCTAACAACAAAAAGACTCATCGTATTTCTCATATCCCCAAACATCACCAGAGCATAAAGGGATAGTTTTGGGTGAACTTCAAACCATTAAAAGTGACAAACACTCAACCTTGTCCTCTTTCAGGTATCGGGGAAAGAAACACCACCAGAAGGCCTTCACAAAACTAGCTAAACTCGTAGGTGGTTCATCCTCAGCTCTATTCTTCTTCGATATATCAAACGTAATACTAGTAACATTCTTCAGTTGTTATGTAAGTAACTAAACTCGCTTGGCATCGACAGTGTGCATGGACTTAAACACTTTTTCAAGTTCTCGATAAAGTTCTTTGGATCCTCAGTAGTGCTTGAACCAGTGAAATTTGGAGGATTCATACTCAAGAATTCATGGAACCTCAAATTATCAGCATCACCTTGTCAAGATCCTTCTTGTTGCCCAGCCTTGTTAGTCACAACATGACTTAGCATCTTTATTGCTTCGTTGAACTAATCGTTAGTGACTTTCCACTAAGGTTGCACTTCAGGTGCATTTTGTAACCGTTTCTCCTCAACATTACGCCTAACAAGATGACCTATGACTACTCTTCATGGCGTTATGATTAACAAAAACCATGCGCAAGCACAAATTAGAAGAAACTTTTTTAGAGATCAACTCCAACACACAAAATGAGTGTAAAAAAAGTGAGAATTTTTTTTAGGTGTTGCATCCTATTAATTATAGATGTAGCGCACTTCATAGTGATATCTAGGACTATATAGACATGACTTCATCGACTCCCTATGACTCTTGAACTCTGTGCTCTGATACCAACTTTGTAACACCCGATCCTACACCTGGGAAGAATTAGCACTTGAGAGCAAGTGTTGGACCAAAGCAAACTATTGTCCTGACTTACTTACTCAAGGAAAGACTTAAATATAAGAAACATAACTCATGCAGTAACTTAAGAGATACTAACTTAGCCAAAATGGCAACTCAAGTCTTTGATTTAACCTTAGTTTGATTGGGGTTCTTCTTAACAAATTTGGGGAATTTATATGGGTATTTTTGGGTGGAAGAACCCATAGATAAAAATATTAACATACCTTAAACAAATACCTATAACAAGCCTTGATCAATGGAGCATTTGAACCTTACCTTAGCTTCGACCCTAGCTTCTTTTTCAATAG
The DNA here is from genome assembly GCA_027705065.1 of Solanum peruvianum. Lineage (NCBI taxonomy): Eukaryota > Viridiplantae > Streptophyta > Magnoliopsida > Solanales > Solanaceae > Solanum > Solanum peruvianum. The sequence continues at coordinate 63,490,464 of JAKWJD010001755.1, forward strand.
AGGCTCTTCTTAGAGAGAGAAATATTAGAGAGAGGAGTGATTTGGGGTTTTGAATTGAGTCTAATGTAAAGTGAGTTAATTTGGGGGATAATGACTTAATATCGTTTAATTGAGTGAACAAAATACATACCAAATTACCCCCCCACTAAAACCTAGTCAAATAGGAATTTATTCAAATATCCGTCACTTCACAGCCATGTCCCACGCACCACGTCCACTTGGACCTTCTGTGAAGGGAACCAAGATCTGTAATGGGGTCCGTGTTCCATAGTCTAGTAGCTCCCCAACTTTATTTGTCACTGAAATGCCCTAAAAAACTGCGGCAACCTTCACAAGCACTTTGATGGGTCGTGGCCATGCCAACGGCTCGTGAAGTGTCGTGAGCTTTGGGCAGTGCCTTATGTTCTTGTCGTGGACTCCCAAATTCGTAATGAATCTTCAAGGACCCCCTTTACTTACTGTGGTACACACCACTAGTCGTGAAGGTTGTCGGGAATTGTCACGCCCCAAGCCACCCCAAGACGCGGACACAGGACCTAGGACAATAAGTGATCCCAAGATAACCTTGTTTGCATGATCATATGCATACTATAGATAATAAGCTAATGTGGAATCTAAATTGTACATAAAATTAAAATATGGGGAATACCTAATAAATTAAGTGATTAACACATTATGACTAAGCTTCTGTAATACCGGATAACTGAAAACTTAACATGCAATCTGGGAATGCAACAATTAATGTGATAATGAGGCATGTATAACTGAATGAATGTTATATCTGACCTACAATATGAAATTCAAGAGCTAAAAAAATACATATTCAGGGTTCTGAAATTCATGCAATAAACTTACTAGAATCATGGTAATCTGATTTTGAACATATAACTAACCAATCCATGGATCTTTTGTAATTCTAGAAACCTTAGATGTATTCATAATAAGGTAATTAGGAAACTGATTGAATTCTAGGTATACAATGGGAGAAAGGAACCCACTAGTGATATCCCACATACATGGTGATAAATTTCACAGATAAATCATTTGATTTTGGGGCTAGAACTGATTGAAACTTATTGCATTCTTGAACTAGGATTCTTCACCTTTTTTTCCTCTCTTGATTCTAGTTTTCTAAGTTATGATTAATGATTGATTTAGGTAAGTTATAGTTATGTTTATAAGCTTAAAATGACTAAAGCCTTACGATTTTTGGTCTAAACGACATAGCTTATGGGCCAAAGAATCAAGGAAAAAACCAAAGACCCTTGACTCAAAAGCTATCGAAGTAGATTGACGGAATGTAAGTCGACTTATGGTTTGTAATGATTGACTTTCATCCACGAATGAGAACTAAAGGATATCTATCCCATCAATGGACATCTGATGGACCGTAAGTTGACTGACTTTCCGTACTGGTCGACCTTCGTTCGCAATTGAGGACTAAAAGTTGAGTGGCCCATCAACAAAGTCAACTGACAGTCTATACTGGTCCACTGTCATTCACGACTGAGTACTAAAAGTTGATTGGTCCATCAATGGAGTTGATTAACGGATCGTAAGTCGACTGGCGGTCTGTAGTTGGCTCTGTCGCTGGCACCGACAACTTCTAAAAATCTACATTTTTGGTATGTTTTGGATAGAGGGTTTTACATTATCTCCCTCTTGGGACCATGTGTTCTCGAATGAATACTAAAATAGCTAAGAATGGAGGGAAGGAGCTGCAATCCCTACTATTAAGCACTGAGAATTGAACTCTGACAGAATTGAGTTCCATGAACATGCAAATACGCTAACATGATACTAAGACTGAATTTGTGCATGAATGACTGTAAAACTGCGGAAAACTATTACCTCAAGCTAGAGTAGAATAATAAAGGAAGAGGTGGGTATACTTGTCTTAATGGCTTCTTCTGCTTCCCAAGTAGCTCTCTCTACAGACTGATTCCTCCACAATACATTGACTGAAGAGACTAATTTGTTTCTCAACCTTCCTACCTAATGGTCAAGAATCTTTACTGGTACATACTCATAATAAAAGTACCATTTTTCCCAGCCACACTCTCTAATGGAACTGCGGAGGCTGGATTCCCTACACACTTCTTCAAGAGCGAGAAGTGGAACGTAAGATGCACTACTTCTAGTTCTGCTGGCAATTGTTAGTGGTATTCCACCTTGCCAACCCTTTTCAAGATCATGTAAGGGACAAATTATGTAGGACTAAGCTTTCATTTCTTGCTAATTCTCATCACCCCCTTCATAGGTGACACTTTCAAGTAAACCCAATTATCAACTTGGAACTATAGTTCTCTTCTCCTCACAACATAAGACTTCTGATGACTCTTGTCTATCTTAATTCTATCTCTAATGAGTTACACTTTCTCCATAGCATAATGGACTGAATCTGGTTATATCAAAGTTGCTTCACCTCCTTCGAAACAACGAACAATACACCTACATTAACACCCATACAATGACTCATAAGGGGACATCTGAATGCTGGAAAAGTAGTTATTATTGTAGGCAAAATCAATAAGAGGAAAGTGATCATCCCAACTACTCTTGAAATCGATCACACAAGCTCTAAACTTAACTTCACGGTCTGAATGTTATGTTGTGCATGTTCATCCATATGAGGATGAAATGTACTGCTACGATTAACATTATTATCAAGACTTATCTAAAATGACTTCCAGAAATGAAAGGTAAATGAAGACCTCTATATGAGATAATAAAAATGGATCCCCATGCAACTTGACTATCTCATTAATGTAAAGCTTCGTGCAATCCTCCATCGAATATGTAGTCTTGACCGCCAAAAAGCAAGAAAACTTAGTTACTCTATCGACAATCACCCAAATGGAGTAATGATCTCTGCCAACACGTAGTACCAAAATCTGCTATATCTCTTTTCATATCATTCCACCAATAGAATTCCCACAGATCGTGGTACATCTTATTGGCACCTGGATAAATAGAATATATAGAATTATGGTCTTCTACAAGACTTTGTTGTCTCAATTCAGCCATATCAGGAACACACAATCTACTCTTATAGGGAAGTATGTCATCTCCCCCTTGGGAGAAAACCTCCACTCTCTGATTGTGGACTACACCCTTATGTTCAAGCAATACTGGATCACTGTCTTATTTTTACTTAACCTCCACTATCAAAGAAGATTCTGCCCAAATCTAAATTGTTACACCATGTCTAATATGCTCATAAGGAGAGCTCACAAGAAAGCAAGCATGTGAACAACCTTCACTAGTTATTTTTTTCTTCCTCTACATGGGCTATACTACCCATAGATAATATGCTAAGAGCATCTGCTACTACATTCGCCGTACCAGGATGGTAATGCACACTCATATAGTAATCCTTAAGGAACTGAAGCAATATCCTCTTGAAAATATCCAACACTTTATCGGTGAACACATATTGAAGGATCTTATGGTCAGTGAACACATCTACCTAAACACTATACAAGTAGTGTCTCCATAACTTGAGTGCAAACACCACTACTGCAAGCTCAAGGTCATGAGTTGGATAGTTCTTACCATGCGCCTTAAGCTGTCTAAAAGCATAAGCAATAATCCTATCCCACTGCATCAACACACAACCTAGTCCAACTCTATGTGCATCGCAATAGAAAACATAGCCATCTGAACCCTCTAGTAGAGTCAAGAGAAGAGTTGTAGTCAATGTAGTTTTCAATTCTACAAAGTTTTTCTCACAATCATCTAAATAACAAAACTTGACCAGTTTTTTAGTAAACCTAGTCAATAGTAAGGCTATGGATGAAAATCTTTCCATGAACCTTCTGTAATATCCCGATAAGCCCAACAAACTCCTAATATATGTAGAAGAAGTAGGTCTGGACCATTAATTTACTGCTTCTATCTTTTGTCAATCCAATTGGATCCCCTCACTAGATACAATGTAACCAACTAAAGCAACAAATTGCAATTAGGACTCACATTTGCTAAACTTAGGGAACTACTGGCTATTTCTTTTATGTTTCTAGAGTAAATGAGGATATCATTAATAAAGACGATAACGAACAAGTCAAAGTACTACATGAACACTCTATTCATCAAATCCATAAAAGTTGCAGGAGCATTGATTAGTCCAAAAGACATGACTACAAATTCATAATGACCACACCAAGTTTGGAAGGCTATTTTTGGAATTTCACTATCTATGATTCTAAGCTGATGATAACCATATTTCAGGTCTATATTTTAGAAATAGAAAGCACCTTAAAGTTGGTAAAACAAGTCATCAATTGTGGATATGATATACTTATTGTTTATTGTGACCTTGTAAAACTTTCAATAGTCAACACACATTCTTATAGAACCATTTTTCTTCTTTATTAACAACATTGTTGCACCCCATGGAGAAATACTAGGTATTATGAAGCTCTTATCTATAAGGTCTTTCAATTCCTTAAGCTCAACTGGAGCCATTGTGTAAGTAGGAATAAAAATAGGTTTGGTATCTTGAAGGAGATCTATTTCAAATTGAGTTCACCTTTTGGGAGGAACTCCAGGAAGATATTTTAGAAACACTTCTAGAATTTCATTGACTACAGGAATTGACTCAAGAGTTTGTGTTTTGAAGCTAGAGTCCTTAATCCTAACTGGACGATAAAAATAACCCAGATCATCTTTTAGCCTTATCGTAAGAAATGAATCTACCCATAGGCGCTAAGCTAATACCCTTCAATTCTAAGATTGGTTCGTTTAAGAATTGAAAATAAACAATCCTAGTTCTATATCAACTTAGGCATCGCATGAACGTAATTTATGCCTAGAATGACATCAAAGTCTACCATTTATAACTCTACAAGATCTGCTACGGTGAATTCTTGAGAGACTGTGATAGTGCAATTTCTTTATACCCGTCTAGCTAAAAATGGTTCACCGGTTGGAATGGAGACTGAAAAGGGTTTTGAGAGTTTGTACACTAACATTGAATCAAACTTCTATATAAGGAGTTACAAAGGAGAGAGTAGCCACTGGATCTAACAATGCGTAAACATCAAGGTTAAGACTCGTAACGTACCAATGACTACATTAGGAGATCTTTCCTGATCCTAGAAAGACTAAAAAGCATACAACATGTTTTGGCGCTAACCGCCACCTCTTCCAGATAAGTTACCCTAATAAGTCAGCCGATCTTCTTGTGTCACTGATGTTGTAAATTGATCTCTACCATTAGTACCTCCTTGAACATTTCTAGAAGGACAACTCTTCAACCTATGAAGAGACTGGCCTCATCCAAAGTATTGTTCCTTTCTTTCAAGGCACTCGCCCGAATGGTTCTGACCACACTGTGAGCAAGTGGGTTAAGTCTTGGTGCTTGAAATATTTTTCTGAGACATGGAGACTGGTTCCCTAACCTTCTGATCATACCTCTTGTTAGAGGATGGGACACTAGCTGACAAAGGGGCTGGGGCTAAAAAAACTTCTACTGACTCTACAAGCAATTTCCATTACCTAATTTCTTGTGAGAATAGTCATAGTTCCCAGTCCTAGATTTCCAATTCTCCTTGGCGTATTCCCTAATCTTATTACCCTCAAACTCCTGAGCATGAATCATAAGCCTAGTGATATTCATATCTCCCAATAACATAACATTTCTACACTCTTTTTCACACAATCTACACTCCATACAATCAATTATTCATCTGAGCTGTGGAATCAAAAACCATATGCAGAGCATACCTAGAGAGTTTGGTAAACTTTAGCCCATACTCTTGGACATTCATGTTACCCTACCTTAAGTTCATGAATTCCTGGGCCCTAGATTATCTCAACTCTATCGGGAAAGAGTTGTCCAAAAGTTTTCACTAAAACATTGCCAAGTAAACGGGACTGCATCTATAACCCTGTTTTCCTTACAAGATATAAGACACATCCTTAAGTTGATAAATGGCTAGCTCAACCCTATCATTTCAAGTGACCTTCATCACGTCAAAAATCTTCTTGATCTCATCATAGAAATAATGAGGATCTTCACCAGTGTATGGTCCTAAGAACTCTGGAGGATTAATCCTAACAAAGTCACGGATCCTAGTTGTGATTGATCCACCATTAGCATTCACACGAGCTTGAACCCGGTTATTGTTTTGGTTGGCGACACACTGATCAAACATATGAATGACATTTCTAAATTCATCATTCGAGAGTTTTAGATCTGGGACTGGAGGAGCTGCCTTAGCATTCCTGGCGTTAGCTCTATGAAGAGACACGATAACACTAAAACGTAGAATGTCAGATTAGAATGCAATTTAATCATATCTTACGCACGATAAGAGTTATAAGAAAGTAAAGAATTTTACTAAAAACCTTGTATCAACCTTCTTATTAGATGTGGTGCACTTCACACGAAAGAAAGGGACTCTACTTAGTACGGTTTTTTAGACATCCTAGAACTCTTAAACCTAGTTCTCTTTTACCAAGTTTGTGACTCCTCGAGCTACCCCTGAGATTCAGACACGGGACCTAGGACCACAAGTGATCCCAAGCTAAATGTGCCGACATGATCATGAGCATACTTAAGATAATAAACCAATGTTGAAGCTAAATCATAATTAAATTGAAAAGATGGGGAATACCCATATACTATAATTAAGATATATGAAATTGATGAGTTTAATACAAAGAAAACATTAACTCAATACTAAATTGAAACTGACGATGTCCGAAGATAACCGCTAACTGACTACAAATGATGGGACATGCCCTAACTAAGTCCAGCAAAATTGAAACTAAAGAACTAAAAGTACTGAAAAGAAACTCATAACTATTGTCCTCTGAGAATGAGAACTCACCACTGATTCTGCTTAACTGCATATTATGAATCGATCTAAGTATGATCTGGATGTTTAGAACCTAAAGCTACATGACGAGAAGATGTAGCACATGTATGCATCATTACTTGAAAGGTACTAAATATGTAGTATAGAGTAAATCTAAAATAATACATAACTGGACAACCACAAAAGCGAGTATAATAGTTTGAACATTATATACTGAATGTTGCGTTAACTGGATGCAACGACCAAATTTATAAGATGTTGAGACTGAATACTAATTGAACTGTAAATATGGTCAATTCAATAGCGTTTGACTTATATGTGAGCTACTAATAAACGATCATAAAACTACATAAGCGAAATGTGAAATCCGATGTATATGCCCCATCAAAAGGACCCAATATACCCTGCCAGAGGTATAAAGGCATCCTGGCGTGATCACTAAACTTATGCCACAAAGGGGACATACAACCTACTTGGATAGTAGTTTTGGGTCTATTTGGGTAAGCTGAACCCTAGTATAACTCGGTATTATGCTAATCTCGATGAATTAAGTGATTAACACATTATGACTGACTTTTTGTAATACTGGAAAACTGAAAACTAAACATGCAATTTGAGAATGAAAAATTTAATCCAATAATGATGCATTAATAACTAATGCATGTGTAACAGAATAAATGATATATCTAACCTAGCATGTGTAATTCAAGAATTAAAGAAATGCATACCTAGGGTTCTAAAATTCATTCAATAAACTTACTAGTAACATGACAATCTTATTTGGAGCATATAACTAACTAATTCATGATAGATGCTATAATTCTAGAAACCTTAGGTCTATCCATAATAAGGGAATCAAGAAACAGATTTAATTCTAAGAACCTAATGGGCTAAAGGAACCCACTAGTGAAATGCCACATACCTGGCGACGAATTCCACCGAGAAATCTTTCGATTTCCAGGTTGGAATTGATGTAAACTGGTTGAGTTCTTGAAATAGGGTTTTCGACCTTTTTCTCCTCTATTTCTCTTAATTTTTATGTTTTTATTAATGATTTGACTTAGGTAAGTTCTATTTATGTTTATAGGCTTAAAGTGACTAAAATCTCAGGATTTAGCCTCTAAAAGACGTAGCTTAGGGGTCAAACGAACAAGGAAAAAACCAAAAGTCCCCTGACTCAAAAGATATCGGAGTCAGTGACGGAGTTGACTAGACTGTAAGTCGACTAACGGTCCTTACTGGTGTAAGTTGACTGAAGGTCCGTACTGGTTGACCGTTATTCGTGATGGAGGAGTGAAAGTTAACTGGCCTATCAACAGAGTCGACTAACAGATCGTAAGTCAACTGTTGATCCTTAGTTGGCTCGGTCGTTGGCACTTGCAATTTATGAAAATCTTGATTTTCAACCTATTTTGGATATAGGGTGTTACATGGACCCTTAGGCAGTAGCTACCAAGGTTGGGAAACCTTGGACCTTTGACTTAGGCTTGCCCTTTCGCTTTGGTACTTGACCTTCCCATGCACCACCAACATCTTAAAGTTCATCTAGGCTACTAGGGCCAATTCATACCTTGATATTCAACCATTAAACTCCTCATTATAAACACATTACGTCTCATGTATGACTCAATTTCTCAACCAACACACCTTAGAACCTTAGCTTGTGGATCTGGTTTGGTCCATTAGTTCCTTTGGTATTACAATATATCCTCTTGAAAAAATTTGTCCTTGAATGACCTTTATAAGCACTTCATAAAGGAAAGAACTCTATACTAGCACCCCATCATGCATGCACTACATCTACATTCATACTAACAACCAAGGAAACATCCATTCCAAGCTAAACATACCTAATGCAACTCAAAAGCATGAAAGAGACATATGTACTTATTTCCAAGGAGAAACTAATATCTAATAGCTAAAACATTCTAAACATAAATTCATGTATCCTAAAATGCAAATTTACTAAAGCATTCTACCATAAGAGGCAACACAATGAAAAAGGTAAATTTTAACAAGACCTACCCAACTACATAAACATACATAAAGAAAATCATAGCAACATATAATCATGTAAAGACCTTACGGAATAGGAACACTATCTCCTCCTTGGGTAATCCCACACATGCTTTTCTAAGCATCAATAATATCAAGGACAACATCAATTCCCAACCTAGCAAGTCATAAAAGATAAAAATCTAAAGATTTTCTAAAACATGAACGATACACAGGAAAATGACATGAGGAGATCACTCTTTATTTTTCTCTAGATTGGAGAATATAGAATATATTATTGTTTTGAGAATTATCAATCAAGCCATTAGGGTAAACCCTTGGAAAATCCGTCCTCATGGGGCCACTTTAACCAGATCCATAGCAACCATCTATACCTGCCAAACATTTACCCTCATGCCTCTTACGATACCTAGAACAAGAATGACATCGGGACTCACTACTTTTCCCTTGATACCTAAGGGTAGACATCCTATCATCCTTTTAATAAGGAGTATTAGAATACCCTTATCGGAAAACTTTTGTCGATTCTTTGAATGTTCATGTCCATCGGACCCATCATTTTCCACCCCAGAACTCTTTTTCTCCCTAGCCCTTTATTTCATCAGTTTTGACTCCTCTATTTTTTGGGGAAAACCCATTAGGGGTGAGATATACATCCATTTCATTAATAAACATTATCATATGACATTCTTCTTCTATTACTTTGAACACCCTCCATCATGAACCTATTTATCAAATCCCTTGAACTTGATACCAAAGATGGAGCATATTTAGACAAAAGAGTTAATTTCAAGGCATATTCATTGACATTCATGTTGCATTTATTATGATTTATGAATTTCTCCAACTTAGCCTCCCTCATCTTTCAATGAAAGAACCTATCAAGGAAAGACGACTTAAAAGTTTCCTACTCTATAGGACCCTACTATACCTGCCTAGAATCTTTCCTTTGCTCATACCAACTTTGGGGAACACCTTTCAATTGATAAGAGGCTAACACTACTTTTATAATAGAAGTACCCCCCTTGATATCAAGTGACTTATAAACCTCATCTATGAACCTATTTGGATCCTATTCCACCTTAAAGCCACTAAATGCCGGAGGTTAATCGTCAAGAACTCCATAATCCTACAAGCACATATTCCCTCTATAAGGTTTAACAGAGCTACCACCTGTCCATTAGCTTGTGTAATTAAGGATTGAGCCAACAATTTCATGGAATTCCTAAACTCTACTAGAGTGACATTCCCAATGTGAGGGTCATTAGGAACTTGATCTTGGACATAGAGAGGAATTTTCTTGATCCCCATTGTCTTCTCTTTCCCTCCTAGTTCGTCCTAATGTAAGCCATAACCTGGGGAAATCACAGGCAAACATTAGAAAAGGGTCTACTAAAGCTAAACTCTCATTTTTCTAAGCATTTATATCCTCTTACTCATATATGTGTCATGACTCACATCGATAATAAGACTCTACTAGATGTGGATTGAGACATCCTAAAATTTTCCCAAAACCTTATGCTTGGATACCAAGTTTTTCTATCCCGAGAGCACCTCTAAGACATGACATGGTATACTTGACCCCGATAAGTATATATTTTTGGTCATTCTTTACCGAAGTACACGCTACAATTTAAGACCTAGGTTTCCATGTCATAAGAGCACTACACACCTAAGTAACCATAAGAAACACTTGTGCAAAGCATGTGGGGAATACCACAATACCACACACAGTAGTAAGCATATGTTGAAGTCGCTCTATTTACATTTATCATTTCTAGGTGTCACTTTTGACCTACTTCACATTGACAAGGAACTATAAACCTAAGTCAATCATATCATGGAAGGAAACTATAGAAACTATCCAAGATAGACATACACCACATGATAGGACACTTCATAAGTATCTCAATTCATACTTGGGCCATGTATGAATGATATCCCATACTACCATTCACACTAAGTACTCCTTTAGGCTAAGTTATTCAATGTTAACTATATTGCATTCTAGTCTATAAAAGAATAGCATACTACCATACTATACCTATATAACCATGGATAATATCATATCATACAATCCCAGCAATCATAAGAACGATAAAAGTATACCGGCCTAGACACCATGCAACCACTCATTACGATGCAAGCTATCCTTACAGGAGTGTGAATCCTCAACCCTTAGGTATCCTTAGTAGAGAATGAGGTCTCAATCCTATGTTACCATGAAATTGTCTTGGACTTACCAAATAAAGATACCATGAATAGCATTCTAACCATTCTATTTAAAGCTACCCATAGGAGAGCATGGGTCTTAAATCTTACGATACCATGCCTATACTAATGCATGTTGCCATAAAAGAAATCCTACAAATGCTAGTTCAAGCTAACCTAACGAGTGCATAATTCCTCATTCCAAAGCTACCATGATATCTTCCAACTCAAAATACATAATACAACTATCCATGAAGAAATAATAAGACTCAACCTCAAGCTATTCTATTCTATCAAGGATGATTCAATTTAGGTAATTAGCATTTCACATTCTACATCTATGAAAGATATTTTAGCATAATAGACTTACTTTTTAATCCCTAATGATCAACATTTTCGATTCAATCCCTATATCCAATCCTTACTCCACAATCATCATACTAGTCTAGATCACAATACATACTAGTCACAATCATTAGGCATAGCTAATCCTAATCACAATTCATCAAAGGTCCCAGTTCTAATCATATCAATTATTATTATATCTTACGTGCATAGTTATAGTTCAATTCATGATCTCATATTCATATTGTTGGATAAGCTCTATACATACCAACAACCAAGACAGACTAGTCAAGAATCATCAATTCCTCATCAAAAACACAAACCCACATACTTTGGTTTAATCAAGGAATTTAGATAATTATTAGTAATATCATGAATCAACACAAAATTAATCATATATGAGTAGTATCCATCCTTTTGGAATCATGCCCACCTAAAACCCATACATTGGAAGCAACCCTAGCTTTATTGGGGGTTTTCCTTCACAAACTAGGGGAAATAGTAGGGGACTATATGGGTGGAAGAAACCATATATAAAAAATTTAACATAACTTAAATAAATCCCTAGCACAAGCCTTAAGCATTGGAGCCTTTGATCTTAACCTTAACTTCAACCCTAGCTTCTTCTTGAATAAAGGCTCTTCGTAGAGAGGGAAATATTTAAGATAGGAGTGATTTGGGGTTATGAATTGATTCCAATATAAAGTGACTTAAATTTCGGGGGTCAATGCCTTCAAATCCTCTAATTTGGTGAATGAAAGACAAACCAAAACTCCCACTTAAACCTAGTTGAATAGGAATTTACCCAAATATCCCTCACTTAACAGCCCCATCCCACCCACCACTTGGACGGTCTGTGGTGGTGCCCGTGGTTTATAGACAAGTAGATACCCATATTTATTTGGCCCTTAAACACTAAGTCACCTTCACAGCCACATTGACGGGTCGTGGTCAAGCTAGCGACTCCTGAAGTGCCTCGTGAGCTTCGGGTAGTGCCTTGGCCTCTTGATCTAGCCTCCCAAATGCCTAAGGCACCTTCAAGGACCCTTTCACTGACCAAGGTCCACAAAACTAGTCGTGAAGGTGGTAGTGAACCCTTGGGATTCCTTGGCCCTTTGACTTAGGCTTTATTATTTGCCTTGGTGGTTCCCCTTCCCATGCTCTACCAACCTTTTAAAGTCCATCTAGGCTGCTAGGTCTAATACATTGATCTTCAACCATTAATCACCTCATTCTAAACACATAAAGTCTTATCTACGATTCTATTTCTCCATCAACACACCTTAGAAACCAAGCTTGTGGCTCTAGTTTGGTCTATTAGTTTCCAGGTTATTATAGATACCTTAACTAAGTGGATCCTCTATTCTATGCTAAAAAACGCTTAAAGAGTCATCTAAAAAGTATAATCCTTTACTACCATGACGCCTACGTGGTTTATGGAGACTTGAGTTAATATGAACTCGCATCCACATATCGGTGCTCAATACTATTCCCAAAAATATACTTAGCTCTTATGTTTTAAAAAGAAACTCTTTCTTTGATTTGAGATAATTACTCTGAACTTATTAGCTTAATCTCTCTTGGAAATCGGTGTTCCCATTTCTTCTCAAATGTGAAAACATTATAAACTCTTTGGGAAAACATAGTCCCCATATACTTATTTGAAGAAATGAACTTCAATATTTACTCATTACTTAACAAAGTTAAAATGTTTGTTAAAGACATCTAAAAACTTCAAGAACTTTCTTGACTTGATACTTAACTTCTAGACTTGAATCTTAACTTTCCTTTGATTAAAGGGATAATGCCCAAGTACCCCCTCAACCTATGCCCGAAATCTCAGAGACACACTTATACTATACTAAGGTCCTATTACCCCCTGACTTATTTTATTAATAATTTTTTACCCCTTTTTAGCTTACGTGGCACTAACTTATGGGCCCAACGATGTTGACTTTTTTTTTGAACTAGTGCCACGTAGGCTAAAAAGGGGTAGAAAATTACATATAAAATAAGTTCAGGGGGGTAATAGGACCTTAGTATAGTAAGTGTGTCTTTGGATTTCGGGAATAGGTTGGGGTGGTACTTGAGTATTTTCCCTTGATTAAATTATGGATTCAAGGTCTATGATCTCATGTTTATGGATAAATTCATGATTTTTAAACGTACCTTAGAATTTTAGAATCAACTAGAAAACATAGGTACAATGCTAAGAACTAGTACGAAAAGGTGGCAAAGAAATGTGAAGACTAGCCTCCCTGGCTCTCTGAGAGGCATGGGGCACCAGATACCAGGTTGGGGCGCTCTTGCTTGCACGACCCCCCAGAGCCAAAAATTCAGAAACCCACTCTTAGAACGGCGATGCGCTAGGACCTTCCCAAGGTGCTCCCCGACTTCTTTTCTTAGTTTTTCAACTCTAAACCCTCCCAGTCAACTTAGTTCTTGCTCCAAACACTTATCGATTGTATCCTCAATATATACTATATTCAACTCGAAATTATATCCGAAAACATGCATCAAACTCAAGAAAATATTAACAACACAAGCCACAAGAATTCAAATGAATTTCATCAATGACTCAAAAGATTTACTTTCAAAACTATGTAACTTTGCCGAATTGAATCATGATTGCCACTTAGGTGAACGAACGCAACATTATGTGATCTCACATACCTCGTGGGATCACCCCTTGACAAAATACACAAGCTAAATCCTTGTGAACAATGATCTTGGATCTTTTCTCCTCTTGCATTCTTTCTTCTAAAATCCTAATTCTAATTTCAAAAGTGTAAACTGACCAATTTCAGTTTAGACCCCTAAACGAAATTAAAATAATAGGGTAAGGAAAATACCAAACTACCCTTCCAAAATCCGGTTTTAGACTTTCCTTATTTGAATAGACCAACTTCCAAAGGGCATATGTCACTCATATGATCTCGGAATCGCGCAAACTCGGTGGCATTGAAAAGATAATTCAATGATCTTTCCCACAAGATCTACAAACACACCTAAGTTATATTGAGCTAGGAGTGTAGTCATTTGAACTTAACCAAAATTCATTCCTTAACTTAACCTAAACAAATTTCCAAATTTTCATTATTTGCAAAAATCATTGTTTCCAATTCTTAACTTCTTCCTTATTACTTCAATTTGCGAGAAGTTACACCTAACCTGATCCTCCTACTTGCTCACTCCCCCTCCAATTTTTTTTTTAAAGTTTGTCTTTTTATAAAAATCAATTTAAAAATTTATTATTAACCCCACCCGACCCTATATCCCATACACCAATACAACCCCCTCTACCCCCCCCCCCCACACGACCAAAAAAAAAGTATTTTCAAATTTTCAAATTTTACTTTTTACCCCACCCTATCCTTACCCTCCGACCAGCCCCCCCCCTCCCCTTCCAATAAAATAATTTAAAAGATTATATTTGAAAAATAGTTTTAAATTTTGTGTCGGATTTCGAATCGATCGTCAGGGTTGTGTCCTAGTTCGTATGGCAGGGTTATGTCCTTCGATTATCTAGGTGATTTCCGGCTTAGAAATTATTTTTGTAAAAATAAATTTCTCTAGTAAAAAAAAAAAATATTTTCAAAAAAAGTTTTTCATTCACAAAACAAATTACTAAATAATATTTTTCGAAAAATATTTTCTATTTACAACCCAAACATAAGAAAATAAATTAGAAATTCCATTGTTTTTCAAAAACATTTTTCTGGAAACATTCATACCAAACACACCCTTTATATAGATCAAGTGGGGTTCTTATAAATGTCGAGCTTATCAATTCTGTCCTAAAAAACCTATTGGTATATATTATCAAAATCTATAAGCATAAAAAGTTAACAGGATTTACACTATTACCATATACTATGTTCATTTACGAGTCATCCATATTCATATATCTCTAATTAGGTAATATAATATTATTTAACTATAGCTTACATTAAAAGATCATAATTTATATTTTAGAAAATTGATATACTATTGTTTGCCCAAGTGATTTGTTTGTTCTATTATATTTTCTTTTTGTAGACAAACAGACTTGATCTAATGAAATCGGCATGCCAGTAAAATCAATATGAGGGACACACACAAAAAAAAAATCAAACACGTGGAAAAGTCAAGTACAAAAACCGTTCAGTCTATTTGTCAAGTTCTCCAACTATTTTCCGTCTCTCACCCATAGTGTGGAGCTTGGACAAATTCAAATTTCATAATGCAATTTCCAATTGTGGTTCACTCTCCCAATTAAAAAATCTACAATAAGAATTTGAACCCGAAATCTGTAATCAAGGGTAAAAAAGCCCTATTGGTGCACCACAACCTACCTTGCCTAAGTTATCAAACTTGATTCCAAGAAGCTTCAATCCAAAATCTCCTTGGAACCTCACCTATCTGAATGCTCATAAGTATCACAACAATTTCATCTGACCTAACCTGTGATTTGATAGGATTGGACTGTGATTTTGAAGCTTATTTAAGTAAAAGACTATTTAGCCAGGCCTAAATAAGTCTAGTTATTTTTGGGGCTTGAAAGTTACCTAACAACTTTTACTATTTGATATAAAATAATATAATTAATATTTATTATTTTATTAAATATAAATTGGAGTAAGGATAATAGACCCAATACACGTTACATCGCTCCAAAATAACAAAGTGTTTTGCCTAATTTTATAGTCGAATTTAGTCCTGATCAATTATTTCTGTTTTCTTTCACATTTGCTTTAGTTCTTTGTGTGTTTGTATTTTGGTTGAATGTGTGATGAAATGTCTATGGATCAGAGAATCATAAATTATCTTTGATCCTAAATAGTGGTGGCAAATGGGCGGGTTGGGTCAAAAGTGGGCGGGTTGAAAAAGGGTACATATAAAATGGAGTAATTTAACCAGCCATATTTGATATGGGTTAAAATTGATTCAGTAATAAATGGGTGGGTAATATACTAATTTACCCATATTTTCATGAAGAAATAGTATTTTAATTAAGAACTCAATAAGGAGAAGATATTTAGTCTTTTCTTAGTTGAAAAATGTTGAACATGCTTCATTTAGTTTTATTGTATCATATAAAAAATCTTAAACTTTTCAATATAAAATAAATTTATGTAAAAATAAGATGAAAATATTTTTTTTCATTTCAAAGTAAATGAATATTTGCATTTTAGGACTAAAACATGCTTAATTCACTCTAAGCATAATCAATACTAATACATAATTTTATTATTTTATAATATTATTGATTATCCAATATAATTTTAAATAAATAAATAAAATGTGATTACAATTAACAAAATAAATATACATTTAAATTATATATATTTGGAGGGTCAAAGACTTCACCTTTTCAATTATAGAGAAAAATAGATAGTTCTATAGTATAACATAAAAGGAAACAAAAGTTTTACTATTTTTAGTGATATCATGAATTTTGAGTGATTAAAATTTACAATCGTGCAACTTTAATTGAAGTTCAAGTTAATGAGAAGAGGTTTGATAAGTTTTAAATATATGTGGGAGGATTAAATAATCAACTTACTTTAAATCCGAGGCACAAATAGTAATAGACAGATAAGTTTAACAAAGTCCTAGTTATTTCAAATCCTAATATCCTTCACTTTCGGCTAACTAATTCAAATTTTTGCCTCCCAAAATGCAGTGATAAGGTTTCTACAAACTTGTGAAATGTTAGTGAAAAATTAAAAGATAATAAAATTTCAAGATTAAAATTGAAGATAAAATAAAGAAATAAATATATCTTCAGGTTAAGGCGTGGATGGATATATCACAATCTTTAAGGAGTCCACTGCAGCAAATTTTTTCATCGGTCTAGCACTAGTTCTTCTTGATTTGTCCCCTCCAGGATATAACAATCTTAACTTGTACAAGAGTTAAGTCCAAAACTCCACAAAAAACAACATATCCCTTCAACTAATAAGAACTCTTTTTTTTACTAATTTTTTTCTCTCTATATTTTTCTTGTCTATCAAACCAAATGAAGACTACCACTATCTATAGTAGAAGAAGTCTTCCTACGAATAAATAAGAAGATTAATGGGGTGGTTAAATCGTGAAGATAAATGTATTAAAAGTTACATATGTTAATAGGTTTCAAAAAATAATGGAAGAATAAAAAATGAGGCAACGTTATGTCATTAAAGAAAATCAACTATTTTAACATAAAACTAATATTAAAATGCTCACTAGTCATCAATCCCCCACTCATTTCATTATTAACCAAGAGTGTCTATTAGTTGAAGGAAGATTACTAATAACAATGAATGTGTGATCTACGTTGAACCTCCACTAAGTGAAACAATAACTACTCCTTCAGAGTCATAGTGGTCTCAGACTTGAATTATGACTACTTGAGGGAAATAAAATATCAATTGTTCATACATAATAAACAAGGTGATGACATGAGCTTCAAAGTCATCACGTTACAACCTTGTTCTACCCGGTTTCATGAGTGGCTTTGAAAAAATCCCAGTTCTTATAGAAATTAACCTACTTCCACATTCATATAGGGAAAATCTGTCTAGAGTGTTTTTGTAAGTTTAACACTCCACCAATATGGGCAACAGATTATTCATTGAGAGTTTTTGAAACTCAACCTCCACAATTTACCAGAGGAAACAATACATTCACATCATTGGAGGGAATGAAAAAATAATGCATTTTTTTCTTAACAAGTCATCATATGATTAATTTTTTTCCTTTAAACATGGTTATATGATCTCTAGGTCGGGTTTCCTCAAATATGATACAAGGATTTATAGGTTTCAAACTCATCTTCCTTGATGTTCTCCATACAGTTTCTATAGTTAAGGACTTAGTAAGATGATATGCAAGATTATCACAAGATTTGACATATCAACATTAATTGTACCACTTGTCATATACGATCTTACATTACTGTGTTTCCTCCTTATAAGTCTGGATTTACCGTTGTAATAGCGGTTTTGAAATCTACCAATTGCAGCAGTGCTATCACAATGAATTAAAATAGGAGGAATTATTTTTTAAAAATAAGGTATTTGAAATAATAAATATCTTAACCAATTCGCTTCCTCACTAACAGAAGCTAAAACAATTAGTTCAACCTCTGTGGTAAACTTAGCAATTATAGTTTGTTTTTTTATCTCTGACAAATAACACCACCACCCAAAGTAATTATATACTAGTGTTAGAACAGGAATTACCTGATAAAGTGTTCCAATCTGCATCACAAAAAATTTTCAAGTACATCATCAGATTTCTTATACAACAAATCAGAATTTTTTGTTCCAATTAAATTTCTCATAACTCTTATTTTACCATGCCAATGTTTATTACATGTCTTGCTTTTAAATCTATCATTATAAACCTACCAAGTACTCTTGCTGCATATGCAATATCAGGCCTAGTGCAATCAATCACATATCTCAAACTTCCGATTATGCTAGTGTATTCCCTTTGATTTATTACATCATTCCGCTTACAACAGTAAATAAGTGAAAACTTGAATCAAAGGAGTTACAACATGTTTATGATCAAGAAAATTATATTTTTAAAAATTTTCTCAACATAATGTGACTGGTCAAGGAAAAATCCCTCACATGTTCTTGTTATTATTTTTCCAAGAACAAAATTTGTTTCACAAAGACCTTTCATATCAAAATGGATTCTAAGAATATTTTTAGCTTCATCAATAACATTCATGTTTAAGCTAAAGATCAATAAATTATAAAAATATAGGCAAAAAATAACATGAGAATTATTCCAACACTTATGAGAAATGAACTTATCACACTCGTTTGTTTTTAAACCATATTCAATCATGCAGGAATGAAATTTTTCAATCCATGTAGAGATTTAGTAAGTTTACATACTTTGCTTTCTTGGCTTGCTTTAACAAAAAGTCAGGTTGATCGATATAAATTTGCTTATTCAGGTCCCCATTATAAAAAGAGTTTTTACATCCATTTGATGAATTTGCAAATAAAAAAATTTAAGTCATAGCAATTAAAAGTCTTATGGATATATTTCTTTTTTATGGTGAAAAGTATCAAAAAATTCTAAGTCTTCTAATTCTTTAATACACTTTGCAACTAGTCTTCCCTTTTCACGACCGGGGAGCACCCCATAGAAGTAAGCAACGTTGTCGACCTCTCAGAGTTCTTAGACAAGTTTTTTAGCATTCATTCTTCGCCATGTCATAGAAATTTAGCAAAAAAATTAAAGTTTTTCATAGAATAACATAATGCTGGAACATCACTTCATTTAAAATATCATAAGTTCATAGTTAAGACACTAAGTCTCATATTTCCATCTTAAACTCAACATCAATAGAAAAATAATAGGATAGGGACATTGTAACACTTCAAAAATCTAAGACGTGTTATAGAGCCTAACATGAGTGTCAAAAGGTTTATGCACTGTTTTAAGTTCAATTTTAATGAATATAATTAATATAGGAAGTTTAGAATTCAAAGCTTCCAAGAACGTCTATGTCGTCCGAAAACTAGTTCAGTGAGGTGCTAGCGTGCCTTAGCCTATTTGACTAGCTTTTAGGAGTCGAAAAATGATGAAAATTGGTGGAAGGGTGTCTAACATGCATTTAAGTTGATTCGTAGTTGAAACGTTTGGTAACAAATCCCCAAGGACCAGCCAAGGACCCTCGAGGGAGACCCTACTATTTTGGGGTCCAAGGCTTCCCAAGGCAGTGTCCACCAACGGATGCAATCCACGATCCTTTGTCTGATCGACAGGGCGTGGACTGCTTCCATGAATGGAAGCTTATCCAAATCCATGGGAAGCCTATTTTTCATAATTTCTGAACTTATCAACGGATGTGCAGCATGGAGGTGCACAGTGCCCGTTGATGGACACACGATCCGTCGATCGTGGTGTCGTCTGTGAGGACTGATTTGCTGCACGTTTTACTTAAGTCAATCAATTAGTTGGATTATTTATGAGGTTAATTAGGGTTTATGGGATGTCCAATTAAGTGAATTAACAACCTATATAAATCCCCTAAGCTAATTAGAGTTACCTAAGCTCTCATGATTCAAAAACTCAAAACTCTCTTCCTTTTCTCTTCTTTCTCTCTCTAGCTGAAAAACCCCATTGAATATCAAGGTAGAGGTGGGTTAAAGGAATGTAAAGGGTCAAGTTTCTCCATCAATCTTCATCAATTAGTAAGTAATGGGATTCCTTTAATCCTTGGGACCTCATTCCTCTAACGATTCCATCAAATTTATTTCAAAAGTTGGGTTTTCAAGTGGGTTTTCATCCAATACGAAATTGATGTTACGATTACTTTGTTTATGATATATTTTGGATATTATGAATATATTAACATGTATTTTAACTCAATATATTATTTCTTTATGGATTGGTCTAGTTTGTAGAAGATGACCTATTCCCCTTAACCCTAGGTTATGATCTTGTTATGAATTATGTAATGTTGGTTAAATTGAATTGTCATTTGTTGAATTACTACGAGATGATTTTTTTGTATCAATCATTAATATTTTAAGATAAATTATAGTCCTATTATTATAGTTCTTGAGTAATTTAAACTTGATTATGACTTTGACCTAAGTTTCTTATCTTAAGACATGAACTGGTGATGAATTGTGATGTAGTGATTCAATTAGACTATTTATCATGTTTATTATTGTTGTGTGATGATGCTACAGCATTATTGGGTTGAATTAAGTGTTGATGGTAAGACCTTGATGATGGATTATGAAGAGGACTTGGTAAGTCTTGTGATCCCTATTCTTTACTTCAATTATGATTAACTGTGATTAAATTATGATGTTGTATTGGAGTATGTCTTGTATTAAGGTTGATAGGGTTGGTATGATGTTGAATTGAAATGTCTTGAATATTGATTGTGAGGTGTTGCTAATATTTAAATGTTATAAGGATGGTGATGATTTACCATTGTTCATTATCATGATGCAAATATGTTCATGTTATAACATCACTTATATGAATTGTAATAAAAGGACAATACTCATGCAATTCTTATTAATCTATGATGATGATGATGTTTATACAAGTTTTATACCCTCTGACCTACATTAAGCTATGATAATTAATAAAGGTATTAAAGACATTTCAAAAAAAGACTCTAGCTTAGCACCGAGTGAACAAGAGTAAGGAGTGTCCCTTCCCACATAGAGAAGGTAGGATCATTAATGTACTCTTGAGACTGGAGACTCCAATGCAAGTAGCATAAGGATTAGTGAATCCACGTAGTTTCTATGTTTATGTTTTATTACTACCTTGGGAAGTAGTCCGCCTTCTTTTGGTGTAGGGTTTCATGACACCAGATTCCACATTAGCTCGTGTGGTCTATGTCGGTTAAGGAAAGATGTTCCCAAAAGGTATAATGAACTAAAGGATTGAACTTTAACTTAAATTAACTAAGGGGTTTATCTTAGTCTAGGTAGGGGTATGGGACTCTACCTAAACATTGCACTTGTTAGCCTTGAGGGAAGTCTTAGGAGGATGTTCTTATGTATGCATATGCTTATAAATGTAAATGATATGTATATGATGATCTTACATGTTAATGGAACTATGTGATGTTCATTACTCTTATGAACATGTAATTGGTCTCTATTTCTCAATTATGATATTATGTACTCTTAATGTTATGTTATGTGAAGTTGGACATTGGTTATGGTTCTTGCTAGGTTTACTTGATTAAGTAAGGTTATGGTGATTTGCTTAGTCATAGTACAAGTGGACTTAAAGAGGGTCATGAGTAATGGTCTTTCTTTGATTATGTTTAAATGTGATCTTATTCATGCTTGTTGCTATTATAACTTGATGATAGAGTTACATTGATTATATGTTCAATTATATGATATGCATGTTGACTTGAATAGACTTAGTGGTGTTGTTCTTGTGATGTAAATGCCTATTACTTAATGAATATGTCTTATTGATTGGTATGGTCTAATTAAATGTGCATATGTCTTTTCAAAGGAAATTAAATAATGTAGTCAAATGTCCCTTTTAGATGATTTCATTATATGTGTGCATATTGTCTCATACATAGTACAAGTTGTGTACTAACCACATTCTTCCTTTTTCCCAACATTTTATCTTCCGATCGTTGAAGGAATTTTGAGACGACTTTGAAGGAAGACTTTTAACTATCATTCATAAAATTTGAGTAGGTACTCACTTTCCGAGGGCAATGCCACTATCAAGCTTATGAAGTCGTTCTAGTGCTAAGACTCTTATGTTCTTTCCTTTTCATTTGGATACTAAACATTGTATGACCTATATGTTGTCTTGTTATATTAATGTATGGTCTAGGCCCAAATTATTACACTCTTGTTAGATGGTTATGAGATTAGACATGCTTTTTGAGATTATGTTATATTTTATATAACTATGTGCAATAAAAGTAGAAGACTTAGTAATCTTCCTATATGAAGGTTCTATGTACACTCGATATAAACATGATGTTTATGTAAAGGTCTATGTAAACCTCAATGTAGAAGTAATGAATTTTTTTTTTTAAAATATCTGCGTATTAACCTATGAATGTAATGATGTAAGCTAAGATGCTAGTCCTAAAAGAGGACGACGACGCTGATTATGTCTAAGAGGCTATCTTTACAACAAGTATGTCAATATCATCATGTTATTCATAAGATAAATATACATATACATGTACATATAGAACTCCTTCCTAGAATTTCCTTCCAGATCTACTTGTGAAATATATAGGTAAAGTCTCATTTCCTCACCTACACTAAGCAACTTCCCTAAGGTAGTCCTAGTTAGGGTTCATCATCTTACTTCCATTGTTCATGTTACATTGGGAAACTTAGCCTTTACAGACATTAGACCATGTGAGCTAAACATGTATCCGGTGTCATAAAACCCCATATCCAAAGAAGGTTCTTTACTTGCCATGGTAGAACCAAACATAATAGTTATCTATGTAGATCCACTCGCTAGAACCTACAGGTGCACGTGTTAATGAACTAAGAGGTTGTTACAAGAAATTATCTCTATGTTATCTAACATTGAATTTTTCACCTCCTGAGAAGATTTGGTTAACGTACCTCCTTTGGGAAGGGAGTCCTCTCATTTGTCAAGTTCACTCGTTGTTAAGCTAACTTTCCCTTTTGAAAAGCTTTTAAGTCTTTATTAAACTCATAAGATAAGATTTGTGCAATTAACTCCTTATATAGATATACATAGCTCAAATATTAATGATGATAATGTCCTTTCATCAAAACCAATGTAATGTTAGAATATTCTTTCTCATAATCATAACATAGTCTATTTTAGTGTACAATTAAGGAAATCATCCAAGAGACTTTCATTCACTATTCATCATTCTTACATGCTTCATTCATACTTCTATGTGTGTGAATGTGTACATATATGAGAGAGCCTTTCACATACACACATTTAGACAACACATGCTCGTATTTTATTAATCATATACTTTACATCATAACATAGTAATAAGATACACAAGAGGATCACTTCAACTCCCTCATAATCATGCGCTTATCAAGATATCACATAAATCATGTTCATAGCTTAATCATACATTCATAACTTATGTATATAAATAAACCACCCTAGGAATTCCGTCGAAGCCCACTTGGGCAATGTATAGATTAAGTCAGATACCCTTACCTACACTAGTACACCTCTTAACTCATCCTAGTAAAGATGCATATTTTTACTTTTAATCCTTCAATTGACACCATGAACATACTACACTTGTAGGTATGCATGAGATGTGTGTGTACATTTTAGTCATCATGAACACCTAAGAGCAATAACATTAGTCTTAAGTAAACCAACCTTCAAGGATCAAAACACTTATAGCATATCCCTCACGTCATGAACAACTCATATATAGAGTATAAGGCAATATAGACCACACACCCAAATTACATCATAAGAGACAAGAACATATTCAACATTAGAATAGAAGATTCCTAACATGCATAATATCACACATTCATATAAGGTTACATTGGTAAGTAGTCTATATAAGAGTATTCGTAACACCTAAACATGTAGACCGCACCTAACCCTAACAACAATATTCAGATATAGATAACATCATCAATACACCTAGTTCATGATACTAGAATTGAAACTATATGATGAACTTCCATAGTCATTATATTTATCATAGAAACTTTAGATCTATTTCTTTAAAGTCAATGATTACAACATATATAATAGACAAGAATGTAAATAGTTCCAACATAAGTAGATCATACCATACAAATCAATCCAAACATTATAGGCTAGAAATTAGGTCAATTTACCAATACATTAAGACATGAGTATCATAAAAAAATTCTCAACAATGAATAATCAATTGATATATATATATATATATATATATATATATATATATATATATATATATATATATATATGGAAATAGGATTAAACAATACACTACAATCTAATCACAATTCAATCATCTAATCAAGATCACAAGACCCAAATTATAGTCTAAATTAGAGATAAGGGAGATCATAGATTCTTCATGGAATTGGATTGAAATTCATCTTAAAACCATTGAATATTGATTAATAATAAATCAATCATTATAATGACTTTGAAAATAATTTGACATATGAACCCATCGCTAGATTGAAAAAAAAGGAATTTTGATCATAGATTCTCATAGGAAAACCTTTGAAATGACTCCTTAGATGAAAGGTTAAGTAAGGATCAATGGTTACCATGCCTTAATAAAAGAGAATACCACAAAAAATTTGAGAATAAACCACTTGGAATTCATCCCCTAGCTTGATCTTTAGCTTGGTCTTCAATGAAGGTTCTAGGGAGAGTTTATTTTGAGAGGGAAAGTTTTGATTTGAAGAATAAATACTAATTTAGGTTTTGATTTTTTAAAATAACTTATAATACCTAACATAGGTAAAATTACCTTCCATGATTTAATTGGGACGTGGGGTTTGTTTCCTAATTTACCCCTTGGATGGCCATGTCTAGACAGTGAGTTGTAGGTCCAAACAACGGCCCTAATGAAGGAGAATCAATGGAATGACAGTGCCATCCTGTACTCCGTTGTTTGTGACTGAGAATCCCTCATTTGGGGTGTAATTTCCCAAAGACAAGTGTGGAGCCACACCCCCATTTGAGGAGGCGTCAATCAAACCACTAGTCGTCGATCATGGGCGTGGTTTGGCACTGCCATGGCAAATTCTTGACAATATTTGGGTTTTCCTCAAGGAAGCTTAGCGTGATCCTTGGAGAGTCGTGCCCGGAAGTTTCAACCATTAATATGTCCATATAGATGATAGAGTAATCTTTTATCTATTTAGGCACCAAACAACATGTAAAACATGCAAAGGCACACTAGCATGTACACAAAACTAGTTTCTAAATGCTTGGCCGTTCTTCGATGTTTGACTTCCAAACTCTTTCAAACAACTAGTACAAGTTGTGACACACTTTATTAATATGTTAATTACTCTTAAACACATGTGAGGATCTAGATCATCCTAGTTCATTTTAGGGGTTGTTACAATATCCCCCACTTGGAACCATTCGTCCTCGAATGACACTTGGAACACTTGACATTTTCAAGGAATGAATGAATCATTTAGAATCTCACAAAAATCCACATAACACATCATACTATTCAATTAATCAATCTTACAAGGACACAAACTTCATACTATTATGCATGCATTACAACACAAACAAGTTGAAACTTCATTCACTCACTCCTAATGCATCAAAGGAACATTGTTATCCTAATCATGACATGATATTTTATTTTAATCTCACCAAAATATCAATATGCAATAACATTTAAATCACACATAGACTGCAATGACTCAAAAAATTAATAGGTTGAACTAGAGCCTAACGTATAACCTTATAAGTTTGTGTATAAATTGGAGATATAAAAGGTCCAAAATTTTGGATATGTATAATCTTAATGGAGGGTTCAAGTATAGTGCACCACTTCAAGGACCTTAAGTGCTTCCTTAAACATTTCCTTAGATTATTTTGGCTAAGTCCATATTTGGAAGGGTGTTTTTGTAAATATTATTTTTAAGTTAAATTAGAAAGTGAGTATGTTTTAGATTATTTCTAAATAGTTATAAGATATTTTATATTAAAATATCCCCAAAGACCCACTTCAAATCAAAAAGTTCATTTCCTTCAATGTTTCACTCTCTAAACTCAATGAAGAAGAAGAAGCCATGGAAGCTTGGATTTGGGGATTTCAAAAGAGTTTCTTCATCAATTTTCTTCAAGGTTATCATGATCCTTCATCCTTGATCCAATATTTCTTTCAAGGAGTCCAATCCAAAAGAATTTCAAAGTCTTTCAAAGATCAAAACCCTATTTTCTAATCTAATCACGGGTTCAATGCTAAAAAAATTTCAAAACATTTATATTGATTAATTAAGGTTTAATTAATGATTATAAGTTGATTTTACATTTAATTCCTTTAATAATCCATGGTTTTCACTAAACTCTTTTATTTTGGAAATTGATTGAGAATTGATTATTATGAAAGTATAATGAATAGTAATTGTTTATATGAAGTTAGTTTATGAAGTCATGACATTAGTTATATCTTATTATGGTGAATTATTGATGTATTGGTGATATGAGGATCATGACCTAAAAAGGGAATTTATGAATCATTTTATGTTGAATTGCTTATGTGGATGATGGAGGATGTCAATTTTCTTGTCTCTTATAGTATCCTGAAACTATGGTTTGAGATATATCCTTAATAATATAGAATTGTGATAGATTGATGTGTGATCCACTTATGGTGGATGTGTTTATTTATTGAGTGTGAATGGATTGATCCACTTATGTTGGAGGTGCTTAAATCATTGTATATGTTGAACTGTATGTAGTGCTATTACGGAAGGATTATACCCACATGACTTACAAAATGATTATATGAGTAGACACATGCAGTTAATGAATGAACTAATTGAATTACGATTATGAACATGTCTAGTATAATGAATGTGGATGTATTGAGTTAAATGGTCTATAGATCCTTGAATGCAATATATGAAGATTATGCATGATTATGATAGTATGTACATGCTTATGAACACTTTGAGAGGGAAGGGCCTATGATGATAATGTTGTTGTTGTTTTGTCATAGTAGGGAAAATTAAACACACACTCCATGAATAAATACGATTATGGTGATCCTATGGTGTTGATTTAATGTTAGATCTCATGAAAACACTATGAATGTATGTACAAGGATTTCTCAAATGTATATTAGGATTCTGAAGGTGAAAGGTAGTTCTCACCTTATTCAATCAATGAGCTATGTTATGAATTGTATTGAATTAACGCTAAAATATTACTTCACACATGTATATACAATCTAAATATTATTAATATATAAGTTTTGCAATAATGCTTAGCACTGAGCGGATATGGAAAATGAGGTAGAGACTCTCCCGCTTGTTAGGTTGGGTGTTCTACATATGCTTTCATGAGATGGAAACTCTCCCGCTAGTCAGGCCAGATTTTTAGAAGCAATCTCCCAATCTCATAACTATGTGCCCGCATAGGTATTAGCTAGTAGATCCAAATTAAATCTAAATATGTTAGTTCTACCTTAAGAAAGTTAATGCATTTTTCGATGTGGGGTCATATGACATCGGATTCCATGTAGCTCGCATGGTCTATGTCGGTTAAGGATATATTCCCTCTAATGAACCAGAATATAAATTATGAATACGAAAGTGATTAATATGCTATGGTTCCTCAATGGGTTTACTTAGTATGAGTGTTAGTATGGGATGTCATTCATACATGGCACTAGTTGACTATGAGAGTAGTCATGGTGTGTTCCTCTTATGTTTTGTACTATGAATATGCATTATGTTATGTAATATGAATATGCAATATGTTATGTACTATGAATATGTATTATGTTAATGCACTATGAATATGCATTATGTTATGTGCTATGAATATGAAGCATGTTTATGAATTATGAATATGAACATGATTATAAATGTCTCTTTACTATGCATATGAACTATGGATGGGACTAATGTATGATAGGTATTAGCATGGTAGACCAAATATGGTACTTAGTATAGGTAGGGTTATGAGACCTTATCTACACATGGCACAAGTGCAATCTAGGATTACTTATGTGGTTATGCTATTATATCTTATGAGTATGCTATTAGGGATGTTGAATTATTCTCTAATAATAATGGTACTCTTAATTAAGTTAATATTGAATGTTGACTTATGTAATTAACGCAATAGTGTACGGATTGCTTGGGTTGTACTACGAGTTAGTTCCTTGTCTAGACTTAATGATTATGAATGTTCCTAGTCTAGGGTGACTTTAAGGAATACTTAGAGTGAGTAATATTATGGGATGATACTCATACATTGCGCAAGTAAGATTTAGAGTTGTTCTTACGGATGGTCTTAATGTGTTTATGTGAATAATGTAATGTTTATTATTCTTATGAATATGTATTGTCAAAAGTTTGTATGTTGAATATGTCCTAATGTTATGATATGATTAGTATGTTGATTTGTTTTGGAGATTTGTTTATTAATTATGAAGTTTTACCAAAATGACATATGCATGACTTTCAATCTAAATGTCTCTTTCTAAGCATGTTTTTGTATAGTCATCATACTTAATACTTAATTGTGCTAACACATATTTCTTCTACTTTTTACTATAAGTGTAGGTTCCCCCAAGATATAGAGTTCTCTATATTAATGTGCTTGGGAAGAGTTCTCCAAGACCAAGTGTATGTCATGATTCAGGGACAAGTATTTAAAAGTTTCTTGTATTTAATTTGTAATAGGTTATGGGTAGTTTTGTTTAAGTCTTTCGATTTTGAAGGGTCGTGACACTATCTTTAGGTTCCGTATCTTGGTTAGATCGCCATGTGAGTGTAGGCTTCCACTATTATTTTAAATGTCGTGTTGTTGAAGTGAAGGATTTTTAAATAAAAAGTTTTAATTCCTTTTCATTTTTCCTTATGATCGAATGTTATGAATGATATGAGGCTTGTACAAGACCTCTTCGAGGTCGAGTAGTGCATGTTACGAC